>CANSGD010000885.1:0-220953 GCA_947645195.1 Patellifolia procumbens | reverse complement strand
GAATCATCAATGAAGGTAACAAAATAGTGAGATCCACCAAGGGATCAATGGGTGCATGGGCCCTGACACATATCCGTGTGCACAAGCGCTAGCTTTTCCTTCTTCAAGGACCGTTGGGTTTTGTGAAGGGACACCCTTTTTGCTTCCCAAAGACACATGTCTCACAAAATTTCATGTCGATTGATTTCAAGCCCGACAACTTCCCCTTTGAAGCTAACATCCCCATCCCTTTCACTCTTATGTGACCAAGCCGAGTATGCCATTGCTTGGTATCACACTCCGTGGTTGTAGCAACCATATTAGTACACCCTAAGGTAATGTAAATGGTACTGCCCTTCGTGCCCCGAGCAACCACCATGGCACTCCTTGACACCTTCCAAGTACTCTCCCCAAACATGGTTCTACATAACCACTTGAGTCCAATTGACCCACCGAAATCAAATTTTTCCTTATTCCTCAAACTCAATTCACTTTATTTGTTTCCAACTTTAAAATTAGAAAAGAAGTAAACAACACACGTGGTACTCAATCATTGAACCAATTGGCACCTTTTTCCATTATTTAGTCTTAGCAAGAGCCCTCCACATCAAAAGACACTTTCTCAAACTTTGCTCAAGTTTTTCCACAATATCTGTTAAGTTGTGGAAGTCTTAAGTAGAAGCGCCTGGTCGGGTCGGCTAGTCAATGGGGGGATCGATTGGAATTTCGGGGCTGAAACCGGTCTATTTGACTTCGGGTATGTTTCGAGTCGGTCTATTTGGGCTGAGTCTGATTGAAGTCTTCTCACCTATAAACAAAAAAACTATAGTCTACCCTTGTTCCAGTTTCGTTTATTGTTCTTTTCAAGTAAAAGTGGATCATGCCAAAAAATAAAATGATCAAACTAATTTGAGACATACAACAAGAAAGTGTTCAAGGGGAGTATTAATTTACTATAAACAGAAATAACTATAATATTTATGCTAAAAGAATATTACTTTAAAAATTATAAATTAAATAGAAAATATTGACAGGAAAAATTCAACTATGCTGGTTTGCCCCCAAATAATTAAAGTGGAAGTATTGGGTCTGACCGTCTGACCAATACTTACTGTTAGGGTGGCAAAACCGGATACCGGATCCCACTGATCCGAAATCCGGATATCCGACTCCTTGGATAACAAAAAAATGCTATCCGAATCCGATCCGGATAACCGGATAATCCGGAATTATAAATGCCATACGTTTTTCACTTTGACTTTAGCAACAAAAAAAGGAAGTTTATGTCGCACCAGCAAGAATGGTGGTAGAACAGTGAGAAATGCCAGATTTTGACAATTACTATATGGTATAAACAATTGATGGAAACATCTGATACTTAGTTTATTTCTTAACTCAAATATCATATTTTTATAATGCTTTTATTAAATATAAGTTTATTCTTATTAGTGGAAGTATTCATGTGGTTATGATATCTCCAACCAATCTCTAACTTAGAAGAACAACTCACAACAACAAATTTCCATAGAAATGCAAAATAATAAACTTACAGCAATAAAGATCCAAGTCAGATACTCCCTCTCTCTTTTTTTCTTAAATGCTATGAGTGAAGTGGCGATAAACTTACAGTAATAAAATACATCAATAAACTTATAACAATTAAATTACAGCAAGACTTCGACTTGGGATACGTCCTAGATGAGATGAACTAGGTGTGATGCGTTAGGTGGCGATGAGTGCCGATGGTGACTGGCTGGCTGTTGCGACTTCGGCTCCGAGCTGGTGGCCAGGGCCCGAGGTGTCCAACTGTCCATGCGTGAGACTCTCCAACTCTCAGTCTCTTGGTATCAAACAGTCAGTAGCAGGAGAAGCAAGGAGAATGGCTTAGGTTAAAATTAGATTTGGGCTTTGAAGTTTGGGCAATGAATGGGCCTATCCGAATCCGATCCGATAAATCTGGTTTTAAAACCGGATATCTGATCCGAATCATCCGAATTTAAAAAAACCGGATCGGATATCCGAAATTCTTGATCGGATAGTCAGATTTTCGGACCGGATATTTCGGATCGGATTTTTTTGCACACCCCTACTTACTGTCAGACAGAGCCCAATACTTCCCTCTCTCATTTGAATCTCTAAGACGGGGATAAATGCTTGGCGGAAAGGGAGACAGGATAGGAGTTAGAGGAAGAGGAATCAGGAGATCCGGCGAAACCAACGTGAAGAAGCGGCGGCGTAGAAGCGCTCTGGGTAAGTGGGCCCGTTGCTTGCCCTCGCCATTGTTGAAAATTACAGCCGCAGATCGCAGTGATTTACAAATTATTAAAAATGGCATCTTACATGAAGAAGAAGAAATGGAATTACAGAGAGAAGAGAGATGATGGTGGTGTCTGGTGTGTTTGGTACTAAAACATACGACTGTTTGGAGTTTGCTCTCTTTATGCAACTTGTTTCGTTTAGAACTTAATTTTCTCATTTACTTAAGTTTTGCTTTCAGTTAGTTTTATTTTATTTTAGTTAGTTCTTAAATGAAAGAATAAGTAAACTAAGTTAAAGGATAATATAAGTAACTTAAAAACTATTTGCTTTCATTTAGAACTTATTTTATTTCATTGCGATTTAAGTTTTGTTTTGAGTTAGAATAAAACACGTAAGTGAAACAATAAGACAACTAACTGAACTTAAAAGACATCCAATTGAAAGAAAAAGACCAACTGAACTTTAAAGGGTCGAACTGAATGAACAGAAGGTCTAACTGAACTTATCCACTAAATAACTAAAATCAAAATACATCCAACCGAAAAAAATTTGAAACCAACTAAAACGTTTTTTTAACTTTTTCACGAAACGAACTTTTATGTTTTTTTTTAACTTTTCAACCTAAACTTTAACTTTGGCATAAAAAACCATAACCACAGGCTAACGGAGTGAAGGCATCGATTCCACATATGATATTAGTTATGGATTTTTATGCAAAAGTTAAGGTTTAGGGCGAAAAGTTAAAAACGCAAAAAGTTAAGGTTTTGGGTCGAAAAGTTAAAATATCAACTTGGTTGGGCTGTTTAGCGTGTGGCGCGCGTTGCTTCTCTAAGGCTTATTAGGCTGGTCTGAGGTTAAGTTTAACCTAAAACCGTCTTATAGTAAACTAACTCATACCTTTTCATAATTAAATCTCAACAATAAGTTATTCTATAATGATGTGTTTCTGGCTCAAAATGATCCCATCACTTCTTGAAGCCAGTTCTACAGTTCAATAACGTAACTATAATTATGTCGCCTTATCATTACCTTTTTTATTTCTATTTCCCTTCCTTGCTTAGCTCATCCCCATCCCTCTAACAACTGCTGCCCAACCACCATTATGCACCTCCTGATCCTACCATCACCGCCGTGCCACCTACACTCATGACCTATCTCCACCCCATCACCTCTACCTATTTCACAACCACAAGAAACCACCACCATCACACCATCTTCACCAGCTATCCCCATCCCCAACACTTCTACCTGGCTTCTCCGACCACCACCACGCACCTCCCTGACCCCACCACCACCACCACCACAACGAAATCGTCACTAGCCTATCCGGATCCCTCAACACCTCTACATGCTACCCAACCACTCCGCCAGATACCTCCTTGACGCCACCATCGCCACTTCACCACCTTTACGAATGTTGCACCTCCACCACTACACCACCCACACCAACCCTATCTACCCCGAAAAGTACCACTAACCGGAGGAAAGAGGAGGAGGAAGGAGAGTTATGGGATAGGGGAGGAGAGAAATGGATGTGGCGAGGCAGAGACGGTGGTGGCCGCAGATGGAGCCTTGTTTGATGTTGGTGTGGGTGGTGTGGCGAGACTATTTCGAGAATCTTGAGACAAGGGGGCTGGCGGGGGCCACGGCTCCCCCCTTGGTCCAAATTAAAAATTATTTTTACACTAAATATACTTACAGATTTATAATTTGGTTTTTGGGGGCCCTATCTCAGGGTTCAATGCCCGTGGCAACAATTTTCCTCCTTTATTTTTAACTCTCCGCTTATTCATTTCTCACAATACATGTGCAGTCTTTATTTTCGGCCCCCTTAAATTAAAATTATGGCTCCACCACTGTCGAGAAAGGAGGAAGAACAGGGTGGCCACAAAGATAAACGGGAGGGTGGTGAGGGAGTGTTCGTGATGAAGGCTATTTTGTGTGAGGAGGTGGTTAAACATAGGGGCTAGGGAATGAGAGAAAGGGGATGGGGTGGTGTGGTTGAGGATTGGTGTCAGCAGAGCAGAGGTGGCGAGTGAGTGCGGGTTGGATGAGGGTGGAGGTGGGGATGGTGGATGCCCGCTGCGGGGGTAGTCTAGGCTAACGTGATATTTTGGGATGGCTTTCGGGGTGGTCTAGGTTGTTTACCCTGGTGATCTGGGTGGCTTTCGGGGATAGACAGTTGTTTATACTGTTGCTTTGAAGGGATTTAGAGTGCTTAAATTCTGGAAATTGGGGATCAATATAAGAAGATGAAATTATTTTTCATTTTTTAGAATTTTACTTTTATAGAAAATAGGAGCAATTTTTTGTACAGAGCATTACCTATTTTGGGCAGCAACTTTTTACCATAGAAAATTCCCATCCTTTGTCATTGTGTTTTTCTCCATAGGGAAGCCACAAAAACTGATTTTAAAAAGTTGATGATAAGTGATCGTCAAACTAAGATGAAGGAGGGTAATTATAAGAGAGAGATAAATGCAGGAGTGGTAATTGGAAGAGAGATGAATGCTGGAGGTAATTGAAAGAGAGAGATGAATGCAAGAGGCAATTGGAAGAGAGAATGAATGGAGGAGGGTAATTGGAAGTTAAATCGTATAAGGGGGGACCCACCTCCGTTAAAAGCTAACGGACATTGCAACAAGGGGGTGAAATCTAAATTTTTTGAAAACGCTTGGGGTTAAATTAAAAAAATAAAATGTGCGGGGGTAAAACTCAAAAAAATGAAAACGTAAGGGGGTTTTACCAAATTTTCCTAAATTTTACATGAAAAGAGAGAGGAGGTCCCAAATAATGAAAAATAAAGTAGTAAGTCGCTAACGATTAAAACCACAAGTTTAGTTCCTTCTTGTTTTATTTAGTTCCTTCTGTTGGCTTAACTCATTCTTTGAGATACTTTTGCTGTCTTTTTATCTTCACTTTACCTTTTAAGCTTAGGGGGCATTTGCTTGAGATAGGGGAAAGGGAAGGACCAAAAAGCGGGTTAACTAAGGAAAGGGAAATTTAAACCTTTAGTTCGACATCACTGTCAGTTTTTAGTTTTTGGTTTTTATCACTTTAGAGTCAAATGATACAAATATTATAAACTTAAATTTGGTCATATTGATACTCCCTCCGTTTTTTTAATATGTACATTTTTCCTTCTTATTCCGAGGTTTAATAACTCTTGATCTTTTCCTATAACAAGCGTCGGCCCCACCTAATTATTACACTTCTACTTTTTCTTTCCTTCTTTCTACCTTTTTCATTTTTTCCTTACTTTTATTATCATTGCCTCGCTCTCCTCTCTCTCTCTAGCGCCCTCTCGTACTCTTTTCTAGCGCGCCTCCTTTTCTCTTCTCTCCTCATCTTCAGCACATATGTGGTACCTTTGATGGTTTTTCCCATTGGCTATAGGTGTCTTTATGGCTGCGGTGGGTTATGCGAAAAGGGGCGGGTTTCCGGTGATGTGTAGTTGTTTGTGGGCCTCTATTGGGTAGGGAGTTTTTGTGTAGGTTTGTGGGGTGGTGGTTGTGAGGTCGGGTGGTGGTTGATACGAGGTATATGAGGTGATGTAGGTAGCCTAGAGGGTGGTTGCGGGTAGGGTGGTGGTGAGATACGGGGTTTGGGAGGTGGTGTAGGGTAGGCTAGGGGTGGTTAATGGGTGCGAGTGATTTTGATGGTGGTGGGGGTGGAGGCAACGGTAGGAGTATGATGGTGGGGTGGAGGCAACCGTAGGGAGTATGATGGTGGTGTGGAGGCAGCCTCGTAAGTCAGTGGGGAACGGGTGGTGAGGGTCATCCAATGGTTGTTGTGGTTGGATGGGCGTGGTTAGGTGGGGGTTAGTTGTGGCTGGATGGTGGTAGTGCGAGGTGGTGGTCAAGTTTGGTCAATGCTTGTTTTTGATAGAGGGGTTTGGGGAATCCAAAACATTATGTAGGGGTGGCCCGGTGAATCAATGTAGAGGAGTTTGGAGGTAGAAACTAAAACTGAAACTGGTAAATGAAAAGAAAAAAACATCAAACAAACAATATGGGAAACCGTTCTCTCTCCCTTTCCTAAAGACTCCTATCCAAATCACCCCAAAACTTGAATGCGACATATATATATATATATATATAACTATATATATTAAAGGATATATCATTATCTTTATATCCCTTTAGTCATCTTTAAAAAAATCATAATCATTTATTAGCTCTTGTTTAATTAGCACCGTTACAAGCCATTGGCCCCCTCAACTAACGTTCGTTAACAATCATATTATTGTCCAACATCATGTGTCTTGTTTAAATCCAAAACAACAATGAGGAAGCTTTTTCTAACTTGTGTTATGTATATATGTTTAAACTCAAACCCAGTTGCAAGTGAATCAATAATGGACAGAGTCAAGAAACCAATCAATGAGGGAGGAGCAGATTTAGCAATCAAATGTGTACTAAGCGAAGACATGTCAAGTATAATAAATTATCTAATAGAAAAGTGTAGTTGTGTCACATGTTGGCCCGACGCAAATGGTTCGACTCTCATACAGCACCATTGCTCAACGCACCTTTATAACCTGGAGGTCATAAGAAGCATACTTAACAATTGGCCGCAGTCTGCTGAGTACGCGACGCTTTTGGCAACACTATCCTACACCTACTAATAAGTAGGATATCCAGCTACCAAGAAGGTAAACAGTTGTTTGCATTCAAGAATATATACTCCCTCAGGAATTATCAGGACCAACAAGGAAATACCCCATTACACATCGCTGCAAGGAAAATGGACATCAATATGGTGCGACTTCTATTAGAATCCTCAACCAAACTCAACATCAAAAATAGGAAGGCATCTCAGTGGCATCTTTGATTGAGCAACAAGAGTTGCTTGAGGTAACTACGAAACAACATTTTAAATCTTTTATTCTTTATGCAGAGTACGCGACTTTAAAAGTGAATATTTTGATGAAAATAAAACAAGTAAAGTATAATATTTTGAAAATATACATTGATGTTCTTCCTAATCCGATGAGATTTTAATTTAAATGCTAACATCTGATTTTGTTCATCCTCGATCCTATGATCACCTCTCTATTCTCTAGATTGGATGATAATGTTGTCGCAGATGCTAAGGAAACGAGAAATGACAAGTGAGAATGTAAGCAGCAGACAGAGCAAATATAACCTTTCTAAGAGATAGAATGAGCATGTTAAGGACGTACTTTTTATTATCACGAGATTCGGAGGGGAGAAATGTTCTTCACAGATTACTACATATAAAGAATGAAAGCCTCATTATACAGGAAAACTTCATAGATTTTACCGACCAAGTTCTTGGAAGCTTTCCAGCACTTGTTTCTCAGAGGGACAATAAGGGGGACACTCCGGTTCATGTCCTAGTACAAAATCATCCTAATACCTCAATTATATATGTTTCTTCAGGAAATAGAAATGATAAGCGGCAGAACAATGATGTTGTTTTTTTCTGGTCACCGTGGGAATCAGGCCTTTTGTCAGTGTTATTGGCGCTTTGCAGTCAGTGTATCCTTAAAGAAGCTAGCATCAAAGGTACTCTATACATCTCGCCATGGCTGATGCAGAATGCAAAGGCAATACGCCTCCCATGAAGCACTCCTGAAAAATAATCCTAGTAACGACCTGTGAGAAGATTGTTCTAGCACGATGAAAGATCGGCTTGCTTAGTCAACAAATGTGACGAGACACCGCCGTATCTACTTGCCGGACGTTCTCCAAGTAAGTCTTCAGTTCCACACATGTTACTTATCCTTTCTCCAATTATGATTCCCCCTCCGTCTCAGAATATAAGTCGATGTTTTTTTTTGCACAGTCTGCAAGATGTATCTTTGACCTTCATATATCCAATTTTATATTAGTAAAAATTTTAAATGGTTAATATTATGAAAGTACACATTAAATCTAACAAGATGCCATATGTAGATTTTTTTATATATATTCATAAGAATATTTGGTCAACGATTTTAAAGTTTGACTTCCAAAAAGAAATTGGACTTATATTATGGGACAGAGGGAGTACCTAATAAATATTTCCTATGTTCCTTAATGAGTGACACATTTCATGTTTGCACGTTTATCAATGCATTATTTTAAACATTAATAACTATAATTATTAATAAGTAAAAACTATAAAAAATTTATATTAAAAAATTACACACTGAGTTGAATATAACAAGTGACTTATATTTTTCTAAAATGTAAATCAGCAAAACTAATTAAACTCTAAACTGTTAAGAGGAACATTATAAATGTTTCACTTATTAAAGAACGGTGGAAGTATAACTTTACTAGAGCAACTATCTAATATAAAACTTTGGGAAATTCCCAACGGTACACTCCTAGGAACTGGCTTCTCCCACCGGTGCACTTCTATCTTTTTGACTTAATGGTACAACAGTAGTTTGAAAATTTCCTTACCATAACATTCCGTTAACTAAAAATGTTAGGCTAGAAGTTTATTAGGGTTACAAAAGGGTTAGGAGTTGTCGCGTTTTACGTGCTTTAGCTATTTCAAGCTGAAGATGACGTTTTTTCGAAAAACGGACACCACCGTGCACCCCTTATGGGCAATACGGATAATCCCTTCAAAAAGGGTACCTATAAGTCGAGTTTTCGAGCACGTACTTCAAGGGTGCTTTTTCGGCCATCAAAAAGTCATCTCGAGGTACGTGTTCGAAAAAACCCGTCTTATTGGTACTCATTTCGTAGGGATTCTCGAAATTCTTATCCACAAAGGATGCAAAGTGATGTCCGTTTTTCGAAAAAACGTCATCTTAACCTTGAAAAAGTCAAAGCACGCAAAATGAGGCAAATCCCTAACCCTAATTAACCATAAACTAACCTTTACTTAACGGAATGATCACGATATGGAGTATTTCAAAGCACAGGTGTACCATTAAGAAGCCAAAAGGGGGCGTACCACTAAGAGAAGCCAATTCTAAGAGTATACTGTTGGAAATTTCCCAAACTTTAACTAAATTACTACTTAACTCTACGATCTTATCATTTCGCCAACCCAGTGCCACCTATAGTGGCAATCGGGTCGTTCGGGTCGGGTTTGGGCCAAAATAAATTTTGGGTCGGGGCTTTGACTTCGCCTGATTTCGGGTCAGGCCTACTTCAGGTATTCCATTTCGGGTCGAGTCGGGCCTCGGGCATGTCAGTTCAGGGTCGGGTTTCGGGCATGTTACTTTCAGTTTCGAGTCGGGTCACCTTTTGGGTCGGGTCGAGTTAATTTTCGGGTCGGTTGCCCCAGGCTCCCAACAACGACAAAGTTCTTAATCGAGGAATTGGCCATATTAGGCTTAAGGGGAGACTTGGTATCAGAGCACCACCCTTATATTGGCTTTAGCTGGAAATTACGTCCCGGATTTACTTGAAATTTAAAAATTATGGATAAATATTATTCAGGTTCAGGCTCGGATGCTTTCCTGGGCTGGGTTAATTTTCGGGTTGGGTCGATCTCGGGTCGCGCGATTTTTGGGTCGGGTCAATCTCGAGTCAGCATATTTCCGGTCGGGTCACTTCGGCCCTCGGGTTGATTTCCAATCATCGCTTTCAGGTGAATTTCGGGTTTCGAGTCGGGTCGTTCGGGTCGGGTCAGCCTTGCTAGGTCCACCAAAAGGTTTGCCGTTTTTGAATTTTTTTGCAAATTTAGAATTTTCGAATTTTCGTAGTCCAAAGGCTAACATTTTCAGTTCGAAACCCGGATCGTTGTTACTCGTTTAGTAGGTATTCTCGATATTTGTGCCTCGTCAAATGCCGGAAAACTAGGTCAACTCTCTCAAAACAACGTAAAAGGTAGTATTGTGCAACTAAAAAGTGGTTAAGGTAGTTGTTCACAACAAAAATTATAAAATGTAGTTATTCACAACTTTGGATTTTAAAGGTAGTTGTTGACAAAAATTCTTTTGTCCAATAAGACAATTGGCAAAAACGGTCTTTTTTATGGGGAAGAACAATAATATTAATAATCAGACATACGATCGATATGCACATTAAAATGATTGGCCGACATCATTCTAGTAGCATAGATAAAGGGTTTATTCTCTTCGGCGGTAAACAGCTGAACTGAACTTTTTAATTACTACCTCCGTAACGAATTAAATGCAACAATCTATTTTGCACACATTTCAATGAAGAGATTAGGGGTGTACATGAGCAAATAAAAACAAAATTACACAAACAAGAATGAGATTATATGTTACTTGTCTTAAAAAAAAATTAATTAATTTGCTCGTCTACACCCTTAAATCTCTTCATTGAAATGCGTGCAAAAAGTTTGTTGCATTTAATTTGTTACAAAAATAGTAGTAGATATAGGGATGAAGAGATTTATGTTAGTCTCCAATCACACCCTTTAATCATAAGATCTGAATTGTAATGATATTGTTTATGATGCCTTAGACATGGAGCCATTCAAGAGAGATGACATAGAGTCTCTGGTGAAGGCAAATGTTAAAGCAGCATTTTCGCTTGATAAGAAAGGTCTCACCCCCTTACTAAGGGCCTTACGAGCTGGAAACCCACCTACAGCTACAATACTATGCACGATTGCCCCAGAGGCAGCTAAAGTTGCTGATGCTGATGGTCGACATTTTGGCATTTTCTCCTAAATTATCATTCAGGCTATTTTCTCTACAGCCTCCTTGAAAATCCTGACTCAAGAAATCTAGTGTGGTTAAGGGACAAATATGGAAACACGCCGCTGCATTTGGCAATTCAGGCTAACCGTTTTGATATTGTACAAGAATTCTTTGAAATATGGGAATGTCAACGTAATAAGGGGCCATCAGAGGGCCAATGGCTACTTGATCTTTTAGAATTACAGAACAAGGCTTGTAAAAGCCCTGGTGATCTCATTGGAGAAATATCATATCTACCACCTGCTGTAAGTACTACTTTGTTCTTTATACAGATTGGAAGATGCATTGAGGAATGAAGATAAAGATGAATTAATCAACACTAACATATTCTTTATACAGATTGGAAGATGCATTGAGAATAAAGATGAATTGATAGGCATTCGAAGCATGTGGGGAATTCCTAGAAAAGAGATTAAGACGTATGTTAACACAATGGGTATTATCGCAGCTCTTTTGACAACAATAACATTCACAGCAGCATTCACTGTTCCTGGTGGACTACACCAAGATAATGGAACTTCCCAAGATGATGGGACTCCAATTTTCATAGGAAAGACAGCATTTCAAATTTTTATGATCTCAGACGTGATAGCAATGTGCTTATCAATGATGGTCTTATTGTGTCTTCTATGGGTCTTGGCTACTAGCGGTGGTACAATTCATTAATGCTAGTGGATTTCAGCATGTTGTTCCTGCTTGCAGCATTCTTCGCAACATTGTTAACTTTCGTGACGGGCCTTTTCGCCATAATGCTCCACCTCAAACTTTGGATTGCTATCGCTACTGCAACTCTTTGCTCTTTGCTAATGGTGCTCATCCATAGATATCTAGTCATCAACTTGTTTATCCCTTTGGAAAAGCGACCATTATTTATTCGAGGATGGTAAAGAGGTTTGTTGCAGATTCATACAAAGTATGAGCATATTTTGTCAAAGAAAGACAAGCAAAACTGGAGTAGCTCACCAAGTTCACACTCCCAGTAGTCCTGCTTAGATGAGAATAGAGTAATATAATAAGTGTTTTTAATTGCTGTCAAATTGTATCTGTGGTAATACATTTATATAATATTAGAAAAACAAAGCAGATTGTTGTACTATTAAATTATATAATTACAACTTAGAAGATTGTCTGGAATAATTTTAAGTATAGGCTGTATAGCTATTACGCTCAAAATAATCTCAACTATGAGTTATTCCACAATAATTATAAATACGAATGATTTCACGATAACCTCAACTATATGTATTATCAGCTCAAAATACACCTGTAAGGCCATAATTAGTAGAAATTGATTCAATATGTACGTGTCAAATTCCAATTTTTTGATTTTTTTATGTTTTCCCTTTCTTTTCCCTCCCCTCTTGCCCAGCCCGTTGCCCACCAAGGCTACCGCTCCCATTTTTCCTGCGAAACCATCACTATTTTTTGCCAGCCACTTGCTACTTTATGTTGAACAAAATGAAAATGTAGAGAGAGAAGATTAAGAGTTATCACTGGCCGGCAATGTATGAGATGGTTTACATCAAAAGTGGGATTGTCCTTTTCTAAACTTAGTGTCCATAATACTAAGACCACACGTTAATGCAAAAACCAAAATACCACTTTTCAATTTATCTACCATTACCTAAAAGCTCCATGAACGTTCTCAAAGCCAACTCGATTAGAGCCCACATTTCCGTCAAGATCCACATCAATGATCAATTTTTTAATAATAGGCATAAGTGATTATGATAGTTAGTCCATCTATCCGCCTCAATATTCGCATCTTCCTCATACAGCCTCAACCCTAAAACTAACCTAATACTGTTAGATATGTCTTGAATATCTGTTGGTACAAGAGGTTTGACAGCTATATGGTGGAGTAAGGCTACATTAGAAGTCCGTGTGATTGTTGTGTGTACCACAACAAGTCTGATGATGGTTCGATAATTTATCTTGTCCAATATGTAGATTATATGCTGATAGTTGCAAAATCCAAGTCTGATATACAGAGGTTGAAGGTTCTTCTCAGTTCAGAGTTTGAAATGAAGGATCTTGGTGCTGCACAGAAAATACTGGGTATGGAGATTTATAGGGATAGAAATATGGGTAAGCTCTTTGTCTCACAAAAGGGCTACATTGAGAAGATATTGTCTAGTTCTGGCATGTCAACAGCTAAACCTATAGATACTACTAGCGATGTGAATGTGCGTCAGTCTGTTGTGTTTGCACCTCAGTCTGAAGCTGAAAAGGAGTTCATGTCTCGAGTCCTGTATGCTAGTGCAGTAGGAAACTTGATGTATGCTATGGTCTGCACTAGGCCTGATCTTACACATGTTGTGATTATTGCTAGCAGGTTCTTGAGTCAACCTGGAAATGAGCACTGGCAGGCTGTGAAGAGGATATTTAGGTACCTTAGAGGTACGTCTGATGTGGGTCTTGTTTATGGGAATGATGCACAGTCCTTAGTCACTAGCTATTCTAATTTTGATATGTTGGAGATGTGGATAGTAGAAGATCTATGATTGGCTATGTGTTCACTCTTGCTGGTTCAGTGGTAAGTTGAAGGCAACACTATAGTCACTGTGTGACCTATCTACTACTGAGGCAGAGTATATGGCATTGACTGAAGTTGCTAAGGAGTGAATCTGGTTGAAAGGGCTAGTTGGTGATCTAGGTTTATATCATGATCAGGTTGTGGTTTATTGTGATATTCTCTGTGCAATATGCTTAGCCAAGGATCAAGTCCATCATGAGAGGACTAAGCACATATATGTGAGATATCATTTCCTAAGGAACGAGAAGAGGATCAAGGTGAAGAAAGTGGGTACTGTTGATAATCCAACAGACATATTCACCAAGTATATTCCACATGGCAAGTTCCAACATTGCTTGGACTTGCTAAATGTTTTAAGTCATTAGGGTTTGTTCCATTAAGTGGGAGTCTGGGTTCCTTATGGAACAAACTGGGCCCTTAGGGGGAATCTCCGAGTCTGGGGTTTCTGATGAACCATTTCTGAGAGTGTGGGCCTCTTATAGGGGCAATCTAGGAATCTGAGTTCTTAAGGAACAATCTGGTACAGAGGGAGTCTGGTACATCTGGCAACTTGGGTGTTGCATCTGGCCAGGTACATCTGCAGTCTGGTGATTTTGGGAGAATTCAAGTCAAGCTGGAGATTAGTTAGATATGCCTTGAATATCTATTGGTGGTAAAGGGGGGCAACGCCCCCTTAGCTTTTCGGGTGTTATAAGGTTTGACTAAATCTTGTATTCTGTTATAGGTTGTAGGCACATTGCTAGTGAACCACGTTAAACTTTGTGTGTGCTTTTATCTTTCACGTTCTATATTATTTTTTATCGCCTCCTCTGTCATAACAAATACTAATAATGCGGTTACTCTATGACTAATGATGTCCACTTCGTTTTCTACTCTTAAACTTTCCGGAATATCAAAGCTTGGGACCCCATGGGGCTATTCTCTTGGTTTTCCACCAATTCACTTATTATATTAAAGGCACCTTATGTGAATTTTCCTCTTCCACATAACCTCCACCACCTCCCGCAGATCTTCGCGTCAGAGCCAATGTTAAATGTTCCAAAATACATTATATTATTCTTACCACTACCCTTGGACTAGCTTCTTACCCGCACTCTAGGAGAACCCTTACTTATTTGACACCACTCTTGCATCAAGATGGCGCGCCACTTCCGGGTGACGACCTAGCAATCATTGATATTTACCGCTGCGCACGGGCCTACAAAGTGAAGCGCGTCACTGTGAAGGGAACATCACACCGGTTTTCATTGGTCGATTCATGTCATGATATGAGATTTTTTACACTAACCGCCCTAAACCTAACGCAACTCTCCTCCCTCTATCCGGACTTGAGACCGTCAATAATAAATGTTAAAGACACTCACATACGGTGTTTGAAGAGTTTGCTTCTATATGGACCTACTTCATTTTTTAAAAAATGGTCATCGATTATCTTTTCTTTACGATGACCCACATGTACATGGAATAACTTTTCTGTCTTTTCTGCTTAGTTCTGCCGCCTCCTTTTTTTCTCTCCTCTCCATCTCTTCTCTCCCACAAAAGCCTAGTTTTGATCTAGGGGCTACCGCCACCCTTTTGGGCGGTGGTAAGCCCCTTTTTTCTTTTGTTTAATCATTTCTATGTTATCGTTGCAAATAAACTTCAGCTCTCTCTACTGGAGAGTTTTTCTACCTAGTTATTGGCTATATTTACCAACATATTGGGGCTTATCTCTTCATGTGAGAGTTTAGGGGCTTTGTTTTTTGTTATTTTTGTGTTTATGAAAGTTCCTTTGTTGATCGGATTTCGTGCGGGGTTGCAACATACATCAATTCTTCATTTACAATCAGTTGATTTGGATTCGGTTCTACTTCAAAACTACAGCAGATCGATAGACCCCCTTGTAGAAGGCTGCAACAGACAGCGATATAAGAGACAAGGGTTTTCAAAAGTGTTAGATCTCCTCGACGATCGGGGTTTTGCTATGATAGAATTTTATTTATTTCAGTTTGATATGTATGTATTTGCTAGTTTTGATCTCTATTGTAGATGTCGTATGACTTCAAATCAATGAATGAATTCCTAATTCAGAAAAATATATATGGAATAGCTTTTCTATATGTATGCAATTTTATTGGGCCGTATTGGCCAGTTAAGCCATCTCTCTAATTTTTCCTCTCCCTCGCGACCTTTCAACAAAACTTTGATTCTAGTGTGGAAAGCGACTCTATCTAAACGTTATTTTCATGAAAAAATACTTATTGTCCATGAGAAGTTTTGAACTTGCGACCTCAAGTATGAAAGATACATACTCTAATTAACCATTACTCTACCACACTATTGTTGCTTCTTTTATCAATAATAATATAAATATTATGTGTTTTCAATGAAAAAATGATTAAATTACAATATTTTAATTACTTTTTAATAAAACTACTAAAAAATTAACTTTTTACTAACATATTTTTATACCAAATTTAGTTGTCTTGAAGTATTAAAGTATAATACAAAAATCCCGCAACATCGCCTAGGCCTAAATACTAGTTATGATTCTTAAAACTTGTGATCTCTTGTTGTAGAGCGACACGTGGCATTTCTAATCACGAGCTAATTATATGCACATATGACACGCCACTGTATGTATGACATGTCAGTTTTATTTAAATGATTTAAAATAAGTAACTTAACAAGAATCGAACATGCAACTTATCATTTGGAATAACACCAAGTCACTCAAACCGCCATGCCAACCTTACTTTGCTATTACTTCTCTTATTGCTTCTTATATAAGCTGAAAGACAATACAATCATAATGAAAATCATGTTTCACAAATTATAAAACTAAAACGTGCTCGGAGCACCGTCTGGGCCTAAAGTCTAGTTGTAATTATTAAAAAGTGTGAGCTCGTGTTGCAGCAAGACGAATATCTCTCCATGTTACTTATTGAGAAAGCGTCGTTGTACCCATGACATATCATGTCTATTTGTATTGTTACAAGAAAACAAGTGGGAGGATTCGAAGACTTCGCCTATCATTTCATAGCCCATGACACAATCACTAAGTCACTCTGATTCTGTGATTATATTTCCATGTTCACTTTTTATAAACTTCAGTATCATTTTACTACTTCTCTTTCTATTAACCAATTTGATGACTATACTTTTATCAAAAATAACAAAGCTGACCAATATTTCACATTCTGTTCTTTGGTTTTCGAGTATTACAATCTATTTTCAATGTATCAATTCCTTTCGGTTTTTAAAATATTAAAATACTAGAGTGAAAAAAGTAGAGTACATACCTTTCGGTTTTAAGATTCTCAAACGATTATGTGGAAGACAATGCAAGTAAAAGAAGAAGATGTGGACTTGAGTCGGGAAAACCAAAGTCCAAGCGACGAAGCAATCAAGGTAGAAAGCATAAAAAAATGAATGAAAATATCCCTAAATTTAACACATTTTCGCTTATTATATTATAGGGAAGCGGAACGTCAAAATCCGATGAAGACTACGAAGTAAGAAAAACAAACAGCTCGTGCAAAGGGGAAGTCAATTACTTGTAAATTTTGGACAAATTGATGAAACAGCTTTGTAAAAAAAAATAGTGATTGTCGGACATGGAACATGTAGTTCGACAATGCTTTAGAAAATGAACCTTAGTCATAAAATACAAACATGATTTAAGTACTACATAATATTCAAAAACGCCGCCAAAAGGGTGTGAATGATATTAGAGAGTCTTATTGTCAAGGGAAATGTATAGATGACAATTACTTAATTATGTACCACAATCACAAAAGAGAATAAGATCATTTCGAGGGCTAAGATATATAGTACATTAACGAAGATACACTAAAAAGAAAAATCCATGCAGTCGTAAGACAATTGACCAAGGAATAACAATATAGCAAAAACATCCTAAAAACACTCAATCTTAGCTAAAACAACGACCAAATGAAAAAACTAGATATTAGCATTAAAAAAATATAACACGATATAATGTACTATGTACATTGCCGAGACCAAAAACTAGTTTCCTATTAAAAAAATTAAGGGTCCTAATAATGTGATATCATTCCTAAACTTTGAAGAAAGCAACGTCTAATTATTTAATAGAAGTATAAACCATAAAAAGTTGGTTCATGATTGACTAGCCTATTATTTAGAATGCATTTACCTTCAAAACAAAATTTGACTTGTTCACTGCTAACCTTAACAATATTCACCATATAATTAATTAGTTCTGCCACCACCATCAAATGGAGATAAACCTAACAAGAATTAGCATAAGGCAGTTCAGAATCACAGATGCTGATGATTTTATTACATGGGCAGGTGATGATGAGGTGACTAAAAATCTGAGATGGAAAACCATCACTTCTAAAGAAGAGGCCTTGGCTTATATCAAGGATGTTTGCATACCACACCCTTGGAGGAGGTCCATATGCATCGACGACCGTTCGATCGGAATGATCACCATTTTCCCTGAGTCAGGTGATGACATATGCCGGGCGCACCTAGGCTTTGCTGTGTCTAAGGAGTACTGGAACAAAGGGATAGCTTCAAAAGCTGTAAAGTTAGCTATTAATCAAGTGATTAAGGATTATCCTGATTTGATTAGATTGCAAGCTTTTGTTAGTGTAGAAAATATGGCCTCTCAAAGAGTTTTAGAGAAGTGTGGATTTCTTAGAGAAGGTTTGTTGAGGAAATACAGCTATGTTAAGGGGCAGTTAAAGGATGTGTTTGTCTTCAGTATTTTAGCAACAGAGTTATCATCATAGCAGATTGATTTAAGGATGTTGTTGTTTGTTTCTATTATACAAGTACTACAAATTTCCGTTCTTCTTTAGCCGCTTATGTGATTTATGTAATTATGTGATGTACTGATGTTCAATATTCTTGCAACTTCAGCAATTTCTCTACATCAATAGCTGTCCAATCATATGACATCTATAGTCGAAATTTGTTCCAATTAAATGTCTGGCAAAAGGAAAATAAATCTCAATATCGAAACCATTTCACATGCCCTCATTATTTGGTTGGTTCATCATACAGTGGCAGATTTGAGAAAATGAAAACAGGGTATCCCCAATTATAAGACATGCATAGATGCTAATCAACTAATTAAGGCTACTCATCTGCCAGGCATTTAGGTTACTTTCAATTTCTAAACAGTAAATTATAACTCGTTAAGATTTTTTTTAATTATCTTTCTTTTATTAAGGTTACTTTGGTTCAAGGTCTAAATGTTGATCAACTAACAAACTAAAGCCCGATTCTTTTGGACTTGATTGATTACAATTAATTTCAATTCAGTTAAACTCCATTTACCTCAGGAATTTCAGTTCAGTTTAATTTAGCTCAACTTTATTGAGTTAAAAAGAACAAAGCCTAGATTTTATGAAACCAACTAATTTTTCCTTCACCGCAAAACCTTTTCATTCTAGTTCATCTTCATTTTCCGTCTCAGCTTGGCAATGATTCAATATCAACAATCTTTGCCAAAAACTCCCGATGTATTAACCTGCCAAACCTTGAGGTACTTTTGCGCACGATATAAATCCTTTACAGTTTATTTTATTGCGACTAGTGCAAACAAAGATGATTGATACTGTAAATGGAATTGACCTCCAGGAAAATTGAAGCTTGTTATTACAAACAAAAAAACACAAGAAGTATATCACAATTCTCACGCTCACGAAGTTCACGTTGAGTTGCTTCGTATTTAACAAAGATATTCCACCCATCTCCTTTTTACATGAACTGCAAAGGTGAAACAAAACTTAAGAACACCTGTATGTCCAATAGTCAATTCTATCTTGAAAAAGTTGATTGTACCAGGCAATGAAATGCTTGTTTTACACTTTCATATCAAATTTCATTGAAAAGGGTATAGACATATATGTATTACAGTACTTTGGATCAAAAACTATGCACACGACTGTACAAAATTTGCAGCTGAATTCTCTTTGGGCTGCTGTTGCTCCTGTAACCAAAACTTAATTACTTACACAGGAAATGAAAACTGCCCAGAAAGATTTCAGCATTTTTTCTATATTTGTGTGTTTACTTTTCTTACATTTTTTTTGGGCCTGCATGTCATCTTACTTTAGCTAAACTTTATGTACGACCTCTAACATTTAAGAATATGAGGGCCTTATTCACACTTCGTAATCAAGGCGTGGAATTTACAGAAATCTCCGGCGCCATTGGTGAACTTGGCTGGTCAACATGTGAAGATATAGCGAGATGCTGTAAGGACTTCAGAGCTACACACAGCTGTGCAAATGACGGACGCAGGTTCGGCTCCCTGAAATTTGGGATGAAATGGATAAACCATGCATAAAATACGGTATACAGCCTTTGGTGCAAAGAAAACCATGGGGTTGAGTGGAGAAAAGATGAAAGAGAGAGGGAACTTACGTCTGCCAACATTCCCAAATTATCCTAGCAACCAAAGGATCAACTTCTTTGGAGATGTCTAGGCGTCTATTCTGAAACCCACTGCACCCACAACTTGCATCGGGTTCATCCCACTCCAAGGTAGTCTAAGTGTGGCAAGCTCCCACAAGATCACTCCAAAGCTATAAACATCACATCTGATGTCCAACCATAACAGGAGTTAGCTTAGTTTGTTTTAGCAAAATTAGCCAGATTAATCTTAGTTATCAAGACTAGTACTATTCAAGCCTTGGCTAAGTGATTAAGTGGTGCTAAAAAAGGAATGGAGCTCTCGCCTAATAGAAGAGTTTAATAAAGCAATGAGGGATTTTCCGACAACAAAAAAGCTTTTCATAGTGCATCGAATAAGAAAAATAGGCACTGCCCCAGGCAATATTCACATGGCAAGCAAAAAAGCACTAATATTCGAGAGTAAAACCCACTACACCTGTTTTTTTACAGTGGTTCTTTAAACTGACCTACCATTTTGGGTTTTGTGGGGGGGGGGGGTTATGATGTCTCAAGAAGAGTTTGATTCATATCTGCAGGAGATTAGAACTGATTGTTTAACAAAACTTGGGGGCCTAGCAGGGAAAGAAATGCCAGATAGGCCAGATAGAAAGGCACTCACTTTTCATTTGATGGTTCATTTCGAAGTACTTCAGGAGCCATCCATTCAGGCTAATGTGACAAGAAAAAGGTGTTTATTAGCAGAGGATAACATTAAAAAAAACATAGAAAGCTCAAGTTCAATATCGAGTTTCAATATACTTACAGTCCCAGCAGTTGATTTAGATGACAGAAAAGTATTATGCTTCAGTCTTGACAATCCAAAATCACAGACCTGTGGTGACAAATTATTGTTAGCAAAGTGATCGTAGTTTTGCTAGCTTGTCATGCGACTTGGGAGCAAGGACACACTAGGGGAAGGAACCAAATTGTGTTTTCATGCTCTGTTATATATCCCCAAGAGAAACTCGTCACCATTATCTAGGAGAGAAACATTGCTAATTGTCCCTTTTTGCCCATAAGATAGAACAGAAAAAAGGACAAATCACTTGCAGGATGGCAGCCTTGAAAACAAGATGATTTTCAGAGTCAGACCTAAAAATATTGCAGGGTTGTCCTATAGATTAGAAACTTCAGAAGTAATAGAACTCTAGGGCACATGGGCTTTTGGTACAAACAAACTGCAATGGAGATATTTTGAGCGTCATCCGGTCTCCTATATTTTCCACTTCTCTAATTTACGGGATTAGGAGCAGCGGAGAGGCTTAGGGTGTCCCTTTTGCCAAGCAGATTTTAATTAAAAGTTAACTCAATGAAACTTCCAAATTACCTTCACATTCCAATTCTTGTCAACTAGCAAGTTGGGAGACTTCAGATCACGGTGTACAATTGTTGGTGTACTTGTATGCAAGCAATTCATGCCTCTTGCCTACAAGTAAGAGGGTTATACAGGTGTGCTTCAGTGGAAAACAACATAGTGGAGAGGGGAAGGGCCATACCACATCCAGTGCCATTTTTATTCTACGCTTTTCGTCAATTTGACAATTGGGACGATGGAGAATCCGATACAAGCTTCCCCTACAATCCACAAGAAATAAAGAAAAAACCTCAGATGTAATTTCTCTAGGCCTCCATGCTAATAAAACATTTATGACCATCTCCCCGCCCCCAAAAATGAAAAAAAAAAAAAAAGAACATGCAAGCTGATAAGACTGTGGGGTGCAGGAGAGATAAAAATAATAATTACGGCAATAGGACATTATCAAACTGTTAATTTCTGCCAACAAAACAATGAAGCCTTTTTGCATACTTCAGGTTCTTTTTTTATACTTATGGTTTTTCCGCCTATTGAAAGTTAACATTGACAAATAGTCCAACTCCTTTTTTAAGAGGTGACAAATAATATAAAATCATCATTAGTTCATATACATTATAGAATTTTATATTAACAAATTAGTTGAAATCAATTTTTAAAAATTCAAATTTTTTCTAGTATCTTACGTACTATCATACCGTTGCCTTTTCACCCACCCTTATAGGAACAAGCAATTTTAGTTTCAGTTTCGGTTTTCTTCAATGTAATACAGGTTTCAAGCACGGTATCCTTGGGAAAATACAAACTATATAAACAGAGATAAAACAGCATATACCTTGGGAGAAATTCAGAAACAATAGAGAGATTTGGTGGGCGAGTTACAGCACCCATAAACAGGACCACATTAGGATGGCGCAATCTGCGCATTATACGGACCTGTGATTGAAGGGGAAAGTGATGAATTCAATCTTCAAAATAGAGCAGCAGCATACAAAAATTTAACAAGAAAAGGCAACGAAATTCAGAATCATATGTAATACATCATACTTCAGGTAATACAGTTATGATTAAATAAGTTCTTTCGGTGCTTATTGTATCCAAAGCATTCACATGTTCCCAGACACTACAATACTGCAGCCCTTTTCAGAGTACTCGCAATAATATGTAACTCTTCTATGGAAAAGGAAACTGCAATCAATATCACAGAACATTTTCTTGCAGAAAGATCATCACAATACATTATACTTCACGATAAATAGCTATTCTTAGAGAGTAGTCATAACCCGTAATATTTTCGGAAGAATAAGAAGTTATAGGCGTAGGGCAGGAGGACATTTGATCAATAACTAAGGAAAAGCTTTAGCACAAAAGAGGATTATGACAGAAGACTCCTCCATGAACAGTTTAATAAAATAAAACAGCATACAGAAGAACTTCTCATGCGTCCCAAAGAACCCAATCAGATAGAGGAAACCTGGAAATGTGCCAAAAAGAAGCTAGATACATGAATATCACATTGTACAATCCTATTAACTACACTAGTCTATGCAGCATGAAGAATTCTAGTATACCAATAGCAAACTACAGAGAAAGCAGATAATCATTGGTCCAAGACACATCCTATTCACACTTCACAGTCACATAATATCAGGAAAGGATTACATAGATGAGTTAATATAGCTCAGAAATGCAGGTTGGATAAAGAGGTTGCAAAAAGAGAACTATCAGCATGCCTCAATCATCACTGTGACACCATCACTAAACTTTAAAAGTTATGGTAGCTTCAGCTTTCTTTGTCACCATAACATATAGCACCCCCTGCCCTCGGCCAGCAGTATAACATGTAATGTACTAGTGTTCTAGCCTTCTAGGTGGTAAGTGATTTTTCTTTACTCCACTTTTTCCTTTTCATAGTCTCAATAATCATACTAGCAAATGCAAACAGCTAGAGAAAATCTTTCAAAAGCAGCCAGATGAGACATTATGTTCTGTACAAAGCAGCTTCACACTCACCTCTCGTTTGAACTCTGCTAAAGCAGCCCCTGAAAAATCTTGGTCCAAGAACTTCTTGACAGCAACTTCCTGCAATTTAGTGAAGACGCACCAACAACTTATAAGCTCTTGAATTCCATAAACAATAAGATTCAAGATGCCTCCCCGCTGAGATGAAAAGAAAAACAACAGACCGAAACACTCATACAAATGTAAAACCTATCAGTGTGAAGAGCATAATTATCTCCAAAAGAATGACCTGCTCATCCCCAGCATACATACAAACATAAAGATCAGAGTTAGACCTTCTAACAGGCCTGCTTGAAAAATATGCAACATTGACACTCAATCCTAACTATGTATTATTCCACAATAATCCAAATTATGAGCAGTGTCTTCAAAATAATCCGGAGACTTGCGAACCGGATCTAGAAAGTCATATAATGATGTGTCAAGCTCTTATAGGTGAGAGAGGGTGAGGGTATGAGACAGAAGAATGGAAAAAAATTTTGAAGAAAACAAACAAAAAACAACCATCAGGACGTGCTATTGGTCAACACTCAGCTGTGATCCATTTCGGGAAGGCACCCCCATAGTCGGGATTTTAGGATTATTTTAGAGTGATCCATAGTTGGGATTATTATGGGAATACCACCCAAAATTTAGATTATTCTTGTGAATGTTTCCTTAAAATAATAGCTAATATACTGGTGACATCACTAATTCTGTTAGCTTGGGGAATTCACTATAGTCAAATTCATGCGTGATTTTGGGGGGGACATTTGCTGTTACTTATAATAAGAAAAAAAAGGTAGTTCAGACAAAGAGTGGCTGGAATCAGCCCTAGAATTCTACTTCATTCATTTTAGTGGTATGTGATTTGCATATTATCATCACTTATACGACAACGACTTTCCTACAGATAAAGTATAATATTGATATCTACAATATAAACTAGAGTTCAACTACAGCAAAACTTGGGGGAGGGGGAAGGAGGGTGATGAAGATAATGTAAAACACAATAACAGACTATAAACATAATACTCCCTGCATTTTCTCTAGTTGGATATACTTTGGTTTTTCACGCTATCAAATGCTAATATTTTTATTTGATTTTATCTACAATTGCACGTGTGAAGAAAATATAAGAAGTTGATATAGTGAAACTATACATCATGAAGAATCAAACAAGACGCCACATCACTGTGTTTTCTCTCTTATTTATTGAGAACAATTAGAAGATTCCATATGATTCTAAATAATGTCAAGATTCTTAATCTGACTAACCAAAAAGAACGGAGGTAGGATCATAGAGAAGAAAGAGTTCATTCATTTATATAATAGTACTACCTCCGTTCCATATGTATTGCAACATAGGGAGTTTTACGCCTCCCAACGCTCTACTTTAGACGCTAATATCTCTAATTTTATTAAGTAAAAATTATAAAAAGTTGATATTAATTAAGCATATATCGAGACGAATCTAACAAGATCCCACATGGCTATATTTATCCTTGTGTATAAATCACAAAAGAAGGTCAAATGATAGTGTATGAATAGTGCAAAATGTCAAAGGTTGCAATACATATGGAACGGAGGTAGTATGTGGTATGCCTATGGAGAATGGAGAATGGAGAATGGGGTGTTCAGAGCTACATTATTTCAAAAGTTGTTTTCATTACCTATCATAAATGATGAACCAGAGATTTAGAAAAAAAATTGGGTACGATAATTAATTTCTTGTTTCATTATAACTTTCAGGCAAATCGGGATCAGGTGACAGACTAAATTTTAGACAGGTTGATGTATAGTCTCCTTTAGCACACCAGTGCAGCTGAGTTACAGTTGTAGTATTTCATTACAAAGCAAGAAGTACTAGTAGTTATAGCCTTATCAAACGTACATTTGACACTACCAATAAAGAAGGGCGTAACAGGTCCTTAACTTATAAAGACAGCAAACGAATGGACACTGAGCATCACTTTAATGGCTAAGGACCTGAATAGCTGAAAGAAGCCAAAAAAAGAAGAGTATCTAAATATTCAACCAGTCTACAAATATTCAGCTAGCAGTTGAAGCCATCATCATTTTTTAAAAGACAAGACATAATCGAACTTACTGTGCCATTCCAGTCTGCATGGTAGACCTCTCCATAGGAACCTGTCATCAAGCACATGTCAAGAGCAAATCAAATAATGAAAAGGAAAAGCAATAACTCAAGGGAGAGCATTAATCTAGAAAAAATTGAAAAAATAAAGACATCTAACCATTAAGCTTGAGTCTCAAAATTTTCCTAAACAGGCAGAGCAGAAAAAGAAGTCGCCTTTACAAGCAAATAACAGTTACTACTTACTGGGTAACCGGTCTAAACATAAGTGACTAATAGCCTGACAAACAAGCACCGAAGTCAGTCATGGGACGGTTGGATGAGTACATAGATATACCAAGCTAAATTATGTCAAAAACAAACTACACTCTAGAAAAGCTCTGCTCTTAATAACAAAAATGATTTATGAGCAACACTCTCAATTAGAACATAAAAGAAAATGATACCAAATATTACCTAATCCAATCCTTTCACCAATAACAAGGTCTTCCCACAAAATTTCACATTCGCCCACATCATCTAGCACTTGGTCAACCGCATTTCCCCCAGAATCTGCCTGTCCTAGTCTAGAATTATTTAATATATATCCTGTTCCTATGAATCCCTCAGTTGTACACTTGGCCCCCTCATGATTACCAGTGGCATCTCTTTTGCCTTTATTTCCCTGACCGATCATGTTACTAGAAGAGACTGCTTCCTCAGTGGAACCTTTCACTTTGGAGGTATTCCCAACTTCACCTGGAAGAGGCTTGTCATTCTGACCACTGCCGGGTAATGCAGTTGTACCAGCACTAACAGAACTTCCAGCATCAATAATTACACCGTTCAGAGTCGAACCCCCCAACTGAGAGCCATTTTGATATACACTTTGGGAAGCTGATGTGCCGGATGACGATGCTGATGGCATTCTGGACTCCTTGTTTCCATTGTTATTTTTTGGGAATAGACTCTCAACAAAATCACTATCTTTCTTTCTGGGAACATAATTCATAGCTTGATGGTTTTTCCACATCATGGGAGAAGGTGGCTTTCTGGAAACAGCATCATTCCTAAATCTCTGCGACTCGTCAATCTCATACTTGGGTTTGTTTTGCTGTGAAGGTTGGCCAGAACCTCGCAAATGAAATGGATTAAGTTCCGCAAAAAGATTTCTTGAATCATCAACGTTACCTTGATTATAAGGTATTACATTAACATTCAACCGGGTACCATCCCCAACTGCAAGGGCTCCACGATGTGGTTTGAACAGAGAAGCCCCCACTGCTGATGTTGAGGGCAAGTCTAATTGATGCGGGTTTGATTGGCTGGAGCCTCTAGAAGGGCCAGCAACCAGGTCATTACTAGTATTTGAAGATGAAGGTAGTGAATCCATCTTTTCAGGAGAGCCCCCATTTACCACCGAATTCGATGGCTGCACAATGAGGATCTTGTTTATCTTCTGGTTGTATGCTGGAAGAGAGGAATCCTTCACACCCGATACATCCGCGGGTATTAGTGTTCCTGGGGCTGCCATGAGATCAACCAAAAATTCCCTGTGCAATTCATCACATAGTTAAATAGGGAATGCCAGGGAAAATTAGAGCTCCTATGCATTGCCACAAATTCCTCATATGGTAACACAAATAGCAGCAGAAAAACCGATGAAATTAAAAGTCAGTGTCAAACCATGTGGTTTAAGGAACGATTTACCAAGAGTTTAAACAGGTTTTCAAGAGGACATCGGCTCAGATGAGTTATAAAAGAGGGAAAGATCTTAGAGAACAGATTCACCTTACGCCCACAACCATCAACCTTTTATGGAAACACTGACATGAAAGTTACACCCCTACAAACTACATGTTAACAGTTGGCTAGAAGAATCGATACTCAAGCATATACCAATAAGGCAAGAAGGCTAGAGTAATATATAACCAAGCATACACCAGTGAAGCAAAAAGCCACATCCATATAAATAACAAGTCCCTGTCTCTACTATGATGAGAAAGAAGATCAAACAGAAAATATCCTACTTGGCTGATCTTCTGATCCAAGAGAAATTTTTTTCACTCTCATGTTCCATAGATGAAAGAGGGGAACAACACAACAGCAAAACATCATCACCCAATGCCCCAAAGGCTGCTGCCATAAGGTAATGTAAAGGGGGGTGTCGGTCGGATGTACGCAACCAAACCCTTGTGTTGGATACACAAAGAGGTTGTTTCCGAATGACCCAAAATGATAATTGCGTCGAAAATGCATTGACCACCTGCAACTTCATAGGGTAACAAGCGCATCTAGTTTAAGAAGTCATTTCTCTAATAAGTACCACTTTTAAATTTTAACACTATCCATAGGCTTCACTTTGACCATTGTTTGCGATCGTACGTAAGAAAAAACATAGTAATGTGGGATCTTATTAGATTTGTCTCAATTATATATTTTCAAGATACTAACTTTTTGAAAATTTTACTTAACGACGCTTAGAGATTTTAAGGCTCAAAATGTTGATTAGCAAACGGATAAAAGCAAAGTTTTACACTTATTAGAGAACGAAAGAAGTATTTACCAAACTAGACCTCGGCTTCTTCCTAAGTACAGAGACGAGGATATATTTTTCCAAGCCCTAAATAAGTACGGATCATTTCCATTCTTTTCTTTCTCTATCATATACAAGACTAGCATAAACTTACTACCATGATGAAAGGACTAGGCCATTAATGCATTTGATCTTATTTAACCCAATTCATTCACAATTAACCTTACATGAACCAGTTCATGCTTGTTTGAACAAACTTGCCCTCGCATATGGAATTGATTTTGCGACTAGCCTTGTGATTGCGCCCCATCTAGGATCATTACTTCCCTAACGGCCCTTGCAGAGCACGTAATTAGGCTTATGAAGTTGAATTTTCTACTAGCCTTGTGATTGCGCCCCGGCCAGGGCCATCACTTCCCTAGACAGCCCTCACAGAGCACATAATTAGGCATATGAAAGTGAATTTGAAATGGTGATTATTTGAATAAGTTTGCGCGAATGCGCTAAAATTTGTCTAAATAAGTATGAATTGGTGCATGTAAGTTCAGTTATGTGGAAATAACCGTCAATGTTATTAATAGTAAAATTTGTGTTTGATTGTTTGAACCATTTTCTTTTCATATGATTTGTCGCTAATGGGGATTTGTTATGGGGATTTGTGTTTGATTTTCGTTTTTTATATTTTTGGCCAAACATCTGTACTCTGTAAGTTGCTTGACTTGCTTCATTAAATTACACCACAAACTTCGAACAGTATTCTGTGTTTTCTTCCCTAGTTCACATACCATTAAATAAGTAAGCTAAGTTATTTGTGTTGTTGTCTTTCATTTCTGATTTTCTTGAAGTTTTGAGGTGATAAATTGGGAAGTAACTCTATCGCTGGTGTATGACTGTTTTGAGGGTACCTATCCCTGGTGTATGACTAGTGCTTTTTAGCTTCTTATACTGCTGTTCTCCGTGGGATTTACAGACATTTTTCGCACTAGTTTTGCTGCTGTGCTTGTAAGGTGTTCTTGTGGTGTTTGAAGGCTGAAATGGTGCGGGTTTAAAGTCTAGAAAATAAGCTATTTAGGAATGATTTCGTAAGTATTCAGGCTACTAATCTCTTGGATATTTGTTACTGTTGTTAGGAAATTACAATGGAGTCGAATGATGTTCATGAAAAGTATATCATGACAATTTATTTATTTCGAAGACATAAATTATGCATGATTCATTTATTGTGTTTGATTATTTATTATACTTCCTTTGTTTCTAAATAAGTGACACATTTGTATAGGGTTTACTATTCACAGTTTAAACTTTAATTAGCCTTGATGATTTACATGTTAGGAAAAACATAGTCATGTGGGGTCTTGTTAGATTCGTCTCAATGTGAATTTTTTTTAATATCAACTTATTACAATTTTTACTTATTGATAATTGTAGATATAATGTTCAAAAAGGCTAACTTGTGGAGACGAAATGGAATCCTATATAAGTGAGAATGGCGAGTCCCGAGGGTCTGCAAAGAGGGGGAGCCTTTGAGGCATTGGGGTAATGTTGTTGTTGTATGCTTGGCCAAGCTTATGGAAAATCTCTTCTGTTTAGTTTTCTAATAATTGTTCTACAGATATTTTGGTGTGTTTGGCCACACTAACAGTGTGTTTGGGTATTTTTTAGTAAAGGAAAGGAAAGGAAGGGAAGGGAAAGGATGGAGAAGGAAGGGAAGGGAATTAAAGTTTCCAATATTTGATTCATAGGAAGGAAGGAAAGGAAAAGAAAGAGGAGAAATTTTGGCAAAAGATAACGTCAGATTTTTTTAAAAAAAATTTTTTCCTCCCAAACTCTTCCAATTTTGGGAGGAAAGGAAAGAGGAGTTTTTCTTTAATTTCTTTCCTGCCATTTCCTTTCTTTTACAACCAAATCCTTTACAATGTTTTTTACCAAACAAGGGAAAGCCTCTTTTTTCCTTTCCCTTTCTTTCCTTTCCATCCAATTCCTCCCTACCAAACACAACGTAAATTACAAGACTTGAGAAAAAGAAACATTCGAGTGTTTCGCCCTTAAAATAATTTCCGTGTTTTTTAAATTGCATACTATAACAACCTTATAAAATCTTGTTTGATTGTTTCAGCTTCTCATGTTAATAAGCACTTTTAACAGTTAGGCATAATGACACTAAACACTAGTAAATCACTATGCCCAAAATCAAAGCAAGTTACGAATGCTTTCAATTTATCTTTGATCTGCACTTAGATAAAATGTGGATGCACCAATGACTTACAAAATTATTCCCAGAAAGAGAAGAGAAACTGGAATTTCCCAGCTTACAACAGCTGACTAAGAGAATTTCTTTTTGAAAGGAAGCTGACTAAGAGAATTACTATAACCTCTTAACAGCTGAAGTGCTGAACCATAATTAAGTTACAGCCATACAAATTTGGCCAAAAGAGAAAATAATTTCATCAACATCATGCGAATAATTACCTGTCATCTGCCATCTTTATTACATTAACAGCGTCATCTTCAACGCCAGTGTAATGACTTCCTTTCACAAGTCTACACTTTATCCCAACATTATCAGCTAATACCTACAAGATTAGAAAATTGTTACAGGGATAAAGGCATTACAGTTGGAAGACATCTTGCAGATTCAGTAAAAAAAATGTCAATGAATGGGTAATTTAACTACAGATGGAAAGCTAGTAAAGATAATCATACGCAGTTAAATCTCTTGGTTCTCTTGTATATACAATTCACATGATGTTCACTAATAAAACTAAATAAATCTTGAGCCTGTACTGCATTGCTTTTCCTGCACTCAACATAAAAGGACAGGGAGTCTTTGCAAAGTTGGAGACAAGTTTGACATTGCAAATGGATTAGGGCTCCATGTTAGTCAAGATGCAGTTCACAATCTTCACTCCCTCTCTCTTGCATAAAAAGAAATGGAGTCTTTATAAATCCCTAACATATGAAAGAATATGATTCTTCCCATCTCTCCCCTATTAGTACCCCCCCTCTTGACCAAACACCAAAAAATATTAATTATAAACTGGCCACCTTACAACAAATTTATATATAATCAAACATAGATTTATCATCACTTGCATCCAAGATGATGATAGAACGCTTTCCATCAATTATTTTAGTCTTCAGTGGTGGAACTGTGGAAAAGAATTAAAGAACACAATGAATTAGCATCAAGAAGGAAGTAAGCCGGCAGCTAACCTTAAATAGCAAAGCCCGATGGCGTGACAAGCCAATTCTTACAGAGCCAATAGGAAAAACACTTGTATGAAGAGATGTTCTCAATTCTGTGCTGATCTCCATCCACTTTACCAACACAAGACCTGCATCCTTAACTGGTCCTCCCATGTGTTCTGTCACAAGTTCAGCAAGCCTTTGAACCAAAATGCCCACCTCAGATGCAGGGCAGTCGAGTGCAATACAATGTGCAACTTGCTCTAACTCCATAAGTATTGGATCAATCGTCCTATTAACTATCACGGCTTCAAACCCAGAATCACCTGCATTAGTTTCAAGGTCTGCCAGAGAAGGTATCTTTCCTTGGACTGATGGATCCATTGAAATACCAAATACATCATAGAAACCATCAATCACTTTCTCCTCATAGTCAAGAACGTTGTAATCCTGGAAAAATCCAGATTCAGCATGCCATAAACAGCAGCACAAAATGGCATTTCTCATAAAGAATAAAATAAACCAAACTCACTGTTAACCACTGATAAGAAGCCTAGCTAAATGCAACCAAAAACCCTGCCCTATTTTCATACATACTGTTAGCCAAAGAAGAGTCAAGAACTTCTCTGAACTGCATGAATTTCCCTTTTTCAGGCTAAAACGTGTACCCTTTCTCCAGGACAAATGGGACTATTTATGATTCATGATTTCTTGTTATAATAGCCAGTATTACTAATGCAACGTGCCCAGCCGTCCAAGCAGGCAACTAAAATATTCATTCACTTCATAAAGCAATAATTCACTGTTGTACTCCTCATATATCCCCTCTTCAACACAAAGCTACAGAGAGAAGAGGGGGGGGAGCAGGGGCTTGACTCTTGAGGGAAGAAGAGAAATGGAGGTCTGGCGACTAAAGTGAAGTAGTATAAAGATCATATATTCATATGCGCATATAATATAAGTTCTTAGCTTTCAAGCAACAATGAGATAATAATTTTTAGATGGAAGGAGTTTGTATATTCAATCAATAATGTCCCGTAATCCCATCAACAAAACCAACTGAAACTAAGTAAACTATGTTTATTTGGTCCACAATACTTATTACAATTCGAAACTAAATTTGGAATACTATCTTGAACATGACGGATATTCATTACTTTATTTGAATTTAATATAAAAATTAAACTAGTTCCAAAAAAAACAAAGGACCAAAAGCTCGAATTCGTAATCAAAATTAATCAAAACGCTTACCAGATACAAACAGATTGGCAAAACTAATGCCACCTCCTACTCCTACTCGTTTTCGCAATCCCATATTAAGTTACTAACATCGCTTCAAGGCCAATGTTGGATCAAAAACTAAATTCAAGTACTTCGAAATTTCAGTATCCAATATCATCAACACAATAATGAAGTCAAACTACGGTTAAATTTAATATAAAAAAAAAAGAACACATTCAAACATAACAACCTTCCACATTTGTCAACTCATTCATCATCCATAAACTAATTTCTCCCTAAAATCAACAAATTCAATGTTTCTTCAAATACTTCAACATTTTAGTCTACTAACTTGCTCCAATATCATCAAGACAACAATGAAGTGAAAAAACGGTAAATCAAATAAGAAACATTAATCAATTTCATCATCCATAGAATCAAAAATGAAGAAATTGAGGAACTCACCCAATATCGGCGCGACAAGGTCTCACTAGAAACCTCTTTATCTGTTCCATTATCAATAGAATTAGACCTCCCTAAGCTCAACAAAGTGGCAGCACGGATCTGAAGATTCTCAGGATCATCACGAAACTCAGAATTAGAAGCACTGATCGCCAAAGCAAGCTGCATCTGAAATTCCTCCTCAGACGAAAAATAATCTCCTTGACGAAGATGATCATTAGTCACTGTATTCACAGCAGGCGAATTCCCGACACTTCCATGATCGGCGGAAATAGACTGCGATTGCGTCGTCGCAACGGATGACGATGTTGCTGCTGATAAAGATGAAGATGAAGATGAAGTTGAAGGTTGAGATGTAGATGATGAAGAAGTTAGGGTTTCGTTGTTAGTGCGATTGAGGTCGTGACTTTTATGGAGCTTCTTGAAAATGTGCTTCATTTTTGGTTATTGTTCTTGAAAAATGTGTTAAGTTTGTGGAATGGGAGTTTATATAGTGTGTGGGGAAAATGCAGTGGTAAGGCGATAGAGGAGAAAGAAAGAGAGGGAAAGTGTGAGGAAGGTGAGTGAATGTTTGTGTGTGTTGAGAGAAAAGAGAGAAAGAGATGTTTGATGACGCGGTTGAAGAACATACTTACACAGACTTACTTGCTGTTACTGGTGCCGTGGTGGGTGCCTGGATGGGGTAATGGGGAAAAAAAAGGAGGGTGACAAATTTATAAGTTCTTAAATTAGATATGACTTCAACATTTGTGATTTCTAAGATAAGGTTGTATAATGTAAACCCAAGAGTTTGGATTTAATAGGAATGTCATTAAAGCTCGTAGTTTCAACCTCAGAATCACATTTATAATAGTAGTTGAAGCGTGAAGCGTCCGTTTTATATTGAAATAAGCAGTAAATTTAGAACGTGAGACGGCGTGATGTAATCACTGGCTAAGTCGAGAGGCTTCAATAATAGATGTGATTGGATAGCAAGCACCAACTTGAGGATTAACGTTTTTTTGACTAGTCGGCACACTTCGGAAAATGGAGTGAAAACTGAACTCGGGATATAGAAAATCAAGAGCAGAATATAGTAGAGGAAGTGTTTTTGTGTATATATTTGAAAGAGAAGTTGGCCAATTTATAGAGCTGTAAAAGGAAAACGATCAGGCAGAATTTAAGAGAGAATAAAAAGAACTTGTCATAGAATAAATAACAATTAGAGAATTGTTATGAACTCAAAGCGAAACTGACTAGAAGACCAGTAGCTCTTTTTGTAAAATATTAAACTAAGCAAGGTCCAAAAAGTTTTTTTTTTCTTTTGAAATAGGAATTCATTCATTGATTTAAAATCATACGACATCTACAATAAAAGTAAAAACTAGCAAATACATATGAAGCTAAAATAAATAAAATTCTGATATAACAACCACGATTATTGAGGAGATCTAACACTTCTGAAAACTCTCGTCTCTCATATCAGTGTATATTGCAACCTTTTTACAAGAATCTAACAAAAAGTTTCATTTGTCTTTGCATATGGAGTAGTATTTTTGTAACATCTTTGAGGAGAAGAGAGTACCACTAATAGTACGTAGTACTTACTTCATTTATCACTATTTCGTTTAAAAATAAATGTATTAATGTTGATTCTAATTTTTAATTTGTAAGAAGGAAAAATATACCAACCATTTCATTATGCTTGACATTTTGACAATAAGAAATAATGGTTACTGAAAATGTAAACTTTGGTTTGGCATATAGTATCATCTGGTACTACAATCTACATTCTTAAAAGTTGATGTGTGTTTTTTTTATAACTAAAGTTGGTGTATCTTTTATAGAAATGAAAAGAAAAATCTCTCGTTAACTATATTTTCTATAATTTGTTTTTTGTCGGGTTATGATTTACCATATTTACTAAAAGATACAAACCATTCAAACACATATGTATAGAGATGGCAATATTCGTGGATGATCCATTACCCGCTCTACCCAAAAAACAAGTTAAATGGATGATGGACAGGTGGCGGGTGAACGGGTGACGAGTGATGGATGGAATTAGGGTGAGAAAGTTTCATCCATCACCCGATCCATCATACGTTTACCACTCGCTCCACCACCAACTTCTGATATTTTCTTAAATGTCTATCATTTTGTTTACATCAGTATAGTTTTTCCCTTTTGATTATTATCAACATGTTTTCATAAATTTAATTTATCTCAATTTGACATGAAGTTAATACATAAATTGTGATTTTGCAAGTTTGATTTAACTTTTCTTGTTTAATTATCTTAAATGGATGATCGCCCTATCCGCCCAATTCACCGACGGGTGGTGGATGGAGTACGGGTGATGGTCTTACCTGGTGACGGATGGATGGATGAGAATCGGTCTACCCCGATGATAGATGCGGGTGATGGCTCACCCGACCCAAATCTCACCCGTTACCATCCCTACATGTGTAGCACCAGAAGTCCACGTAAAAATATCTTCTACGTTGATTAAAAGGCAAATCTTGGAAGAAGAGAGAGTTTGTTAATTCGTACATACTTTCTATTTACTGGACAATATACTAAGGGGGCATTTGGTAAGAAGAGAGGAAAGGGAAAGGAATCAAGAAAGGGTTAGGCAAGGAATGGAAAGCTAAACCCTTACTTCAAAACACTTGTTTGGTATATCACAAGGTATTCCTCTCTCTCCCTCCTCCTCCGGCAGCCACCGCCGGCGCTCCCTCTCCCTCTTTGTCGCCGGCGAGCTCTCCCTCCCTCTCTCTATCGCCGACGTCTTCAACGTCTCTCTCTCTATCGCCGGCGCCTTCAACGCCTCTCTCTTTGTCGTCGGCGTCCTAAACGTCTCTCATTCGCTGCAGACCTAGCGATTTTTTGTGCGTTTCCTTGTGATTGTCGGGGCTGGGTGGTTGTCTGAGGTGGCTTTTATGGACGAGATGGTTGATGGGGCTAGCGTGGGGTAGTTATTGGGGCTAGCGTGTGGTGTTCATACAGAGGGAGTTGGTTGTTTTAGCTGAGAGAGGGTGGGGTAGTTAACGGGAGGGGGTAGAGGCGGTTAAAGGGATTTAGGTGGGCTTTTCGGCGGTCTCTGGCCGGATTCCGGCGCGATGAGGTGGTTCCAGCGGAGTAAAGTGTCTTCCGGCAAGGATATGGGTTTTTTTGGGGTGTGATGGGTGGTTTGGGGCTGGCCGCTGGTGGTTCTGTGGTGGATCTGGCGATGGGGTGGCGAGTGGTTGTGGTAGGGATGGAGGAGACAGACCTAGGGTGAGGGTGGTATAGGTGGGCCAGCAGAGGTGGTGGACGGTGTGGTTGTTGAGGGTGTAGGATAGTCAAAGTCTAATGGTCAAGGGGTAGGGGAATCAACTTAGAGGGATTTGGGGTAATGGAGAAGAGAAAGGGAAAGACAAACCCTCCAACCAAACAATTTTTAAGGGAATGGAATCAACCAACTCCCTTGCCCTTTCTAAAGCCCCCTTACCAAACGCCTCCTAATTTTTGTTTTAATAGCGCTCTTTGTTGGAAGGAAGGAAATTATGCAAAATGATAATTCTATTCACATGGTTCTTCACTTCCTTTAAAGGCACATCCATGGCAGACTGGCAATATAAACGAAGACATACACCTCATTCTTCAGAACTTCGACAAATGGGAAACCAACCACATTTACACAAAAGCAAATAGGACAACTGATTTGGTAACCAACGTAGGGCATCTTTGTATGTGCTTATGTGGTAGTCTCACCATAGACATTGTTGACCATTTTACTCTTCTCCCTATCCATAATTCAGATGCGTTAGGAAAATTCCTCGTGCAAAGGGGCTCCTAATGCTCTTTTCCTCTACTTTTTCTTGTCTTACCCAAAAAAAAAAACCTCCATGCTCAGCCCTAAGAATTCTTAAAATACTAATGGTAGAAGTTGTACGTTCGGAGCCAATCTCTATTGATGTTTAGACATACCCTTTATTATCTTCCAAGTTCCATCCACAATAACATTTGAATTCTCATGAATTAACTATTTATCTCGACTACCCAGCTAATTAGAAATAGAGAGGTGAACGGTCCCATCTGAGAATTTATCTAAAATTATAACATAACACAACACCTTTAATAGATATTATTAATTGCTATAGAAAACCAGGGAATTCAAAATTGGATACATCTTAAAGAAAATTACAACATTACACGGTTTAGGACGTGCATCATTGAGGTGATTTGAGTCCCAAGCTAGCTTCTTCGTCCCTTGCTTTTTCTCGAGGTAACTGCTGTCCAACCGTCATCAGCTTCTGCTGTAAGCTGGTGTCTGCTATCATTCTTGGAAGTTTGAGGTGCATTATTATTTGGTAAGGACCCTGGTGAATCCACCATCATATTTGATCCCTCATCATTCCCCATGCTCTCATCATGTTCATCCTCACCCTCATCACTATCATTTCCATCCTGCAACATGATAACTTGCACTTACAAACAGGTGAATAAAAGTTAAATGTTCCATATTTCACATTCTTACAAACCTTTATCAGGAAAAAGGTAGCTCAGAAACATGTTGGAGCTTAACCCACATGTAAATAAGGCAACTCTTTTTCCTCTCTTCTCACAAGCCGACATGATTGTCGATCTATTGCAGAAGTTGACGTGGCTGTGTTAGTACTGGTTGACATATGGTGGGTCATTGGCAGCAACATGCCAACAAAGTGCCGAGGTGGGAGGTTGTGATGGGGGTGAAGTGATCCCAATGGAGGTGCTGCCCTTTATCCCCCAGGAAGGCTCTTTAAATCCATTGGGGGCATGAAGGGTTTCGATTTGGATGAACAAGAGTATGGCTGAAAATGGAATAAAAAGAAATTGAACCAAACATCAAAGAATTGATTGTTTAATTCATTTTTCCACACCCCGAAATCAGGGAGCCAAACAGGGCAAACACCTTACAAGATGTACGTACAGTTCTTGAAGATGATCTCAGATGGGAACTATCATTTTCAAGATACTGTCAGACTGTAACTACAATGGAAACATAGTTTAACTTAGTAATTAGATATATACTCACATTCCCTAACTTCGAAAGTTCTAACCATAATACACTAGAAGCTTCCAGTGGTTACTTGTCAGGGACCTTTTCCCTTTCAGGCTAAGCCTAGATGGTAACAGCTGAGTCTTCTCTAGTTCCATGTTCATAAAACAGTTTTTTGGTCTTCCTTCTGGTTTGTTTTCTCAATAGACCAGAAACTATTATATCGAAACAACCATTGGTCATGTAAATTCCTTTACACCACTCTCTCAATACACACGTACATGATACAGATTCCCAAAGGATAATGCATAGTAAAATCTTAGCAACACACAATAAGGGAGATTGCAAACGCCAATTACCTGTCTTGCAAGAGGAATAGGCAGCGGTTTTACTTGCTTCAACTTTTGAATTGATTGATAGTCTCCTCCCAAGCACTCTTCATGCATAATCATCAACTGCTCTGCCACCTACACCACATTACAATGACATCTAAATCAGAATCAACCCATAATTGCTGATTACAAATCTTTTACATTTTCATCACAATTCATCCATGTTAACATGGGAATTGCACTAACTTGATTGAAAAGATGAGAAAGTAGAAGATATAGATTCCGAATTGCAATAAAGAAACAACCTCATCGATACTGCCATCGTCCGCAACGGTATTAAACGCATTCATGCCTTCCTCGAGCAAATATTCTAGATCATCTATGTATATGGGTTCTGAGAGGAATTGAGAAATATAGTTACTAACAGTAAAAAACAAGTCAGAAAAATTAGAAATTTTAGTCAAGTCCAGTTCATTACAGCTACAAGATGTTAAATTTAAGAGAAAACAAACTGGAACTGATCAGTCAAATGCAAACCTCTCTGTTTATCCCCAGAACAAATGAAAAATCAAAACCCTCATAATATCAACCAATTAAAACTATAACAAAACAAATTCAGAAAAGTGCTAATTAGCTAAGGTACTTACGCCCCGTTTGGCCGTTTGGTTTGGAAAAACTTTTTTCCAGATGATAATTTCCCTGTTTTCCTTTGTAACTATGTAAGGGATGGAAAATAATTTTCCCAATGATTGCAAATAGTTTTCTATGGAGGGGAAGGAACCATTTTTTTCTCCCATCTATTCTCCCAAATTTTTTTCTCTTCTCCCATTTTCATCTAGCTTTCCGGGTAAGGAACCAAACAAAAGAAAACTAATCTATAATTGGGTTTCCATTGGACAATGATTAACATGAAAAAATCGTTCTTTTATGGAAAATGTTCTTTGTCCAACCAAACAGAACATTATACCAAATAAAGTAGGGAAAATTGGCCTTAACAGCATCTAACTATAGGTGGGTGCACAAAACAAAACAACCTTCCCGAGTTCCGGGTGCAGAAGACAGCACGAACTAATGCTTGGGTGCAAACAGGCCCGGCTATGAGGGTGTGCAACTGGTGCCGTTGCACAGGGCCTCATAGCCATAGGGCCTCTATATTAAGAAATTGTTCAACAGGTTGACCATATAACTTCAGTAGAGCAGCGGTCGGCATTTTAAATGTAAAGTTGAAGGTCTCTAATCTGGTCGCGTGTTCGAATGCTGGAAGGAAAGTTTATTTTTGTTGTTCCGTTGTTGGGCTGTTATAATCCCCAACTCTACTACAATACTCAACTTTTATCCACAAGTTTATGTCATGCTTTTATAGACTTCATTTGCTAAACTTTATTTTGCTAACTTAAAGTCTTTTAGCCATTTACCCTATATATATATACTACTTCATGCTCTAATTTTTTACTTTCTTACCTAAGCAACAAAGACAAATGCACTTTCTGTCCTTATAGACAGTTGTGACATTCTTCAACGCTACAATTATCGGGCAGTAAATAATATAGTTCCTCTATTTTTTGCTATTGTAACATTCGGAATTTTACATTATTCACTCAGTCACCTTTTACCATCTTTTATGACTTGAATATTAAGAACAATACAATTGCGTGTGCTTTTATGAGACTTGTTTCAATATATACTACCAAATTATCGGGAAAAAAAAATTCACTTTTACTAAAGTATAATAGAGATATGTTACAAATCTTGTAATAGATAAAGAAGTATTTAAACTTTGAAAGCTTACCACAGTTCAATACAATATATTGTAAGTTTGTTTTAACCAAATATTATTATCTAGTATCACAAATATAAAACATTATTTGAAGAAGGGCCTCAACTGTTTATTTTAGCACAGGGCCCCCAAAATCTATGGGACGGCCCTGGGTGCAAAGTGTAGCATAGCATAAAATGGTCGAATATGGATAATCATAAAGATTTTCATGCTGTTTTATGCTACGATTTTGACATGTTTACGCTATGATCTGCACCCCCAAGCAATAGTTCATGCTTCCCTTTGCACCTACTTAAGGTTTTGTTGTTTTAAGCACACAACTTATAGTTGGCAAACAATTCGAAATGATGGATACTATCATGAAGATAAAGTAGTATGAGTCCAAAATTAGTTCAAAGTTTCCATTTTTAAGTAAACCCATCAGCTCAATCCACAAATTATTCTCTAATGAAAACAAAATCCAGATCAATCGGAAAACGGAAAATTACAATAAATAAAAAAAAAAAAGATTTTACCTTTGCGATTAGGTTGGTGAAAGAAATCAAAGATACGACAGGAGAAATCAAGAGCTTTATCACGAGAATGAGGGCCTCCCCACTCATTTTCTACAGCCATCTGAAGAGCCCACCATTTTGACAACAGCAAAGCTATGCCTTCTTGAAAGTGTAGTATTGCCTCTGCGCATAGCACTTTTGGGTCTTCCATTTTCAACTTTACGATTAGCTACTGCTGAGTTCTTGATTGCAGAGGAGGAAGAAAACAAGAAATAAACCCTAGAATTTTAGCGATTCAATATTTACAAAAACCCTAACGTGATTTCAGAGTAACACCGAGAGAAAAACATTCTCGATTGGAATAAACCAGAGATGGTAATTGTGTCGGGTTGGGTTATGTTTGTGTCGTGTTGACTCTCATCACTTTTTTATCTTAATCTAACTCGTTTATGGAAAAGCATCTAGAAACTTTGGCTCGGCATAACCCATTTATCAAATGCCTCGAGTTTCAATTGACCCGTAAATTACTTTTAGGGTGTTTGGCAATTGGCTGGTGGCTTTATATGCTGGCTGTTTTTAGTAGCTTGTTTGACCGGCCGTATAATTATTGGCTGTTAAAAAAAGTGTTTGGTAAAAGTGGATGTTATTGCTGGCTGTTTACTACAAAATGAAAGCAAAAGCCAGCCATAAAAGCTGGTAAAAGCAGCTTTTGGCTTTTGGCTGAAAAGTCGGCTTTTCAACTAGTTACCAAACACTTTTTTTGGCTGTTTGACCAGAAATAAAAGCCAAAAGCCAATGAAAAAGCCACCCAAAAGTCATTTGTCAAACACCCCCTTTGTCTTATATCTATCTATCTTCTATACTGATAAATCCGTACAACAATGAGGCACCATATCGCTCTATATTGTTATATATAATTAATTAATAATTTAATTTTCAATAGATGATTATTAAAAAGAATGATTATATCCTAAATAAAAATTATATTCCTTATCTAAAACAACAACTGATATAAAATTATAAAATAATTCATAACTTTCATTTCAAATCTCAGTAAATTATATTTTTTCCACCGTTAGATTTGTCTCGAAAAATACTTTGAATTGATATCAACTTATGATATGTTTTTCTGGAATTGCAAAAAATCTTATATTTTACCTATTTAGGGCATGTTCTATTCGGCACAATGAGCTGAACTAGCTTGCATTAAACTGAACTATTTGAACTAAACTAAACTGCCGAATTGAACAGTACTGAACGAAACTGAACTCAAAGGAACGGTGAAACATGAGAGTGAAAATATTGTCAAGAGCTGAAGTAAACTGAACAAGTTGGGGAAAATAGGTTATATCTGTAAAAACTGAACGAGCTGAGCTTTAATTTTTTAATTTTTTTCACTTAACTTTCTCAACTGACATAACAAACGAAAGAACTTGAAGAAAAACTTAATTTTTTTAACAACCACCCAAATCGGCAAAAACAACATAGTTTTTCTAAAGTTATAAAATAGTTCATATTTCATATTAATTATAGGAAAAATTGATAGAAAAATCCCACCTTTGACCGGTCTTCCACCATTGGTACCACCTTCAATTAATCCAGCAATAATCCCACATTTGACCCTCATATTCTCCCATTGGTCCCTAACCTGTTGGTGACTTACAATCATGGGTAAACTTCCTAATTACGTGATTAATGCCTAATTAAGTATGTTTTAAACCTAAATTTTTAATTAAAATTTTTAATTAAAATTTTAAATTAAATTAATTAAAATAAACTTAAGAAAAAAAAAGAGAGAAACTCACTCAACCCCTCCCCTTCCCCCACAGCGGTGAAGGTGGCGGAGCTGCGGTGTGGGCCTGGTGTCCGGCAGTTTCTGGGTTGCGTGGCAGCCGATGGTGGTGGTGCGGTGTTGCGCGGCAGCCGCGAAGGGCGTACTGCCACTGCGTGGCAACAATGTCAGAGGAAGGCAGAGGAGTTTGGAGCGAGGGAGAGGGAAGAGGAGGTATGGTGGTGGTCGGAGCTTTTGGCGTGGGGGTGGCTGCGTTGCACCCACGGAGGTTGTATGGTGTTGCCTTGGTTGTAGTGGCAGCAGCGAGAGAGGAGAGAAAAAGGGCAGGGGGTGCGTGGGCTCTGTTTTCCAGCGGGGAAGGGGAGGGGGAAGGTGGCAAGGGAAGGTGTGTTTACCGGGGAGGGGGAGGGTGGCAGAATGGCAGGGGAAGGGGAGGGGACGGGGACGGGGTGGGGTGTCAAAACTGTCAACAATGGGGGAAGGGGAGGGGGTGGGTTGATTTTTCTTTTTTTTATTTTTTCAAAAAAGTCAACGGTAATTTCACCAGTCAAACAAGTTGCAATCATCCTGTACCAATAGGAGAATATGAGGGTTAAAGGTCGGATTATACCTGGATTAATTGAAGGTGGTACCAGTGGTGGAAGACCGGCCAAAAGTGGGATTATTTTTGTCAATTTTTCCTTAATTATATAGCCAAAAAGTATAAGATAGAAATGTATTGAAGTCGGCTCGAGTCAATAAGATACAAAAAAATCATCAAATCTAATTTAAATTCAATCAAGTTTAGGTAAAATAAATATACTAGCATGCTAGAATTCACACTAAGATCCCGTTCAATTCAACTTATCTTCACTAAACTGAACTTATTTTTACTGAACTGAACTTTTTTTTACTTAACTGAGCTTATTTTTATTGAACTAAGCTTATTTTTACTGAACTAAACTTATTTTTACTAATTCATGTTGTTTTCTTCTTTGCACTACTGATTTTTAGTGAACTGAACTTATTTTGCTGAACTGAACTTATTTTTGCTGAACTGAACTTATTTTTACTGAACTGAACTTATTATTACTGAATATTATTATTTTAAGGTGAACTGAACATGGCCTAAGTTCAATGGAGTTTGATCCCTTTTAAGTAATAATTAAGGATAGTTGCAAATATTTTATTAAAGTAATAAGATATCTCCCGGGCATTGCCCGTTTTAGTAACTACTATTTGATAAATTCAAAAAAGACAAAGCATGAAGGTCAAATAAAATAAGGAAAAACTTTAAAATACGACAATTTGTGTAGATGAATGAGTTATCGCGTTGGATTTGGGTTTAAGAATACAATCCTAACTCAACATATTTAATAACGGGTAACGCGTCAGATTCGGTTTTAGAAACAAACTTTCAATGATTATTTTTCCTCTTCAAATAAGAATAATCTCTATTTGTCAAGTATTGTCTTCAGTTTCACTCTTGCTTTTACCGATTTAAAATTAGTGGATTTACTTGCAAGGATAGAACTTGGCTCTTTTCTATTCTAGCTTAGACTGCTTATTTTAGTTTCCTCTAGTGTACTGCACATGATTGCTCTCCCCCCATTGAACCCTTCCTAGAAGGTGGCTTTAGGGTGAGAGGATGATGCTTTTAGGCTTCACTAGGGGATTGTCTCCTTGTTTGGCTTTGGCCTTAGTTTGTTTTGATAACTTGTTATTCAGTTTTTTACAGTTTAATATAATTTCTTACCTTTTTCTCAAAAAAAATTAGTGGATTTATTGGAGATTTGTTTTTAGTTATAGTATATGTTATGAGTTTTTAGTTGTAGTTTGGCCTTGTTTTTTTTGGTGTATCCACACAGTTCATCCTTTGGACTAATTCGGATTCAGGGATCAATTTTGGGTGGTTAGGTTTCAATCTCCTTCCAATTGTTGTTGTGGGAAATCGGACACGCGGTCTTCCCTACCAAGTGAAGCCCCAATCACCGCTTGCACCAACTATCGATGGGTTAGTTTTATTTATTATTTTAGATATTTTAATTATATCTATAGTTTTAGTTGTGGTTTAATCTAAAGCTTGTGTTATTGTAATGTGCTTCAATTCCCTTTTTTTTCCATTCAACACATTTTTTAAAAACTATAATCAAAATCTATAATAGATAATAAAGCCGTCTCTAAAGGAGCTAACACATCGCTCCACGTCATTAAATATAAATACAAATAATTAATAAAATAAGTTAACAAAAATAATTTAATTAACAAAAATATTATTTAATTAACAAAAATAATTTAATTAATCCGTTGAATGATACGCTTTGGACGCTGTAAGGATTAACTTTTACTTTTGACATTTGTGCGACTTATTAATTAATATAAGATAAGTTAATAAATGAAACTTAATTAAAAAAAATTATAGCTCCACATCATTATGTTATAAAATTAATATTTTAATTTTTGATAAAAAATAATTAAAAAGAATAATTATATTCTAAATAAAATATTACTCCCTCCGTCCCAGAAAGCTCTATACACTTTCCTTTTTCATCTGTCCCAGAAAGCTCTATACACTTCTATTTTTGGACATGACCTACCACTACTTTATTCTTTTAACTTTTCAACCATGGCCCACTACTCTCTCACATCCAAATAAAATAATACCCCACTAACTCTTATTACATCTACCTTTTTAATAAAATACAATTGATACCAAATAACAACTTATCATCTAAAACTACGTGCCCGATCAAGTGTATACACCTTTCTGGGACGGATGGAGTATATTTCTTATCTAAAAATAATATTAATATGGAATTATAGAATTAATCATAACCTTCATTTCAAATCTCCTAAAATTATAATTTTTGCACCGTTAGATTCATATCGAAAAATACTTTGAATCAAGATCCACTTATGATATATTTTTTTTGAAATTGTAAAAAATTGTATATTTTACCTATTCAGGGTATGATTTATTTAGCATAAATGAGTGGAACTGGACTATATTGAATTGGACTGAAATGATTTGAATTGAACTTTAATAATTCAATTTAGACCCAATGAGGCTTAAGGGCATGTTCTCTTCGGCATAAAATAGCTGAACTGAATTGAAATGAATAGTGATATGTGAGAGTAAAAGTGTTGTCCAAAACTGAACTGAACTGAAAATAAGTTGGGGAAAACAAGTCCTAAGTGAATCTAATAGTAAGTGACATGCGAGGTTAATTGAGCACCAATTATCCAAAAATGCTGCCTAATTTTGATGTTAAAATTAGGCAGCTCTGGCCCAAATAAATTTACAAGGCCCAAAGAATTTTAACCCAACTGTCATCTCATATTCTCCTCCAACACGTCATCTTCCTCATTTTCAATTAAATTGTACCAAAAGAAATTAAACTAGGTCCAAAAGAAATAAAATGGCCACAAAATAAATTAAACTGGTGCCAAAAGAAATTAAATTGGTGCCAAAAGAGAGTAAATTGGTGCCAAAAGAAATTAAATTAGTGTCAAAAGAAATTAAATTGACGCATCAATAATGGAAACGTCTGTTTGGGAAGGAGATAGTGGGTTGGTTGTTGGGCCTGCATATTTTTATTGGGCTTGGGCCTGCCTATTTTTATTGGGCTTGGGCCTCCCTAATTTTAACATTATAATTAGTCAAACTCTTGTAAGACAAGCTGTTAATTGAGTTTTATCACTTTTAAACTAATAAAATTAACTAAGAAAATAATATTACTTAACACTAAAGTCCCACTCGAGTGGGACATGTAAAAAACAAACCATCTAATTCATTTTAGATACAATGAAAAATTATTAGATAGAAATATATTAAAGTCGGCTCGAATTAATAAAATACAAAATCATCCAAACTAATTTAAATTCAATCAAGTTTAGGTAAAATAAAAGCATGCTCTAGTTTAGATTACGATACACATAAAATTCGATTGTGTTTGATCCCTTTTAAGTAATTCGGGTTAGTTGAAAACATTGTATAAAAATAAGAAAACATCTTTCGGGCATTGCCCGGGTTAGAAGCTAGTATCTAATAAAACCACAACCAAAACTCATAACATATATGAGTACAAAAAAATCTCCAACAAATTCACTAATTTTAAATCGGTAAAAGTAAGAGTGGGTACTAAGATGTTTATTCTCTGATTAATTGGAAAATCAACCCAAAATAACACATTGGGTTTATCGTCGTGGAAGCTGGGGTATTACATATGTAGGGCTTGTTCTCTTCGTCTACTTCTGGCTGAACTGAACTGAACTGAACTTATTGGAGCTGAACTGAACTGAACTGAACTTATTGGAGCTAAACTGACTGAACTGGATTAAATTGAATTGAATTGAATTGGATTGTAATAAATATATAAATGATAAGTAAATAATAATTATCATGAATATTAAATAATAAGTAATTATAATTCTAAGTAATAATAGTTAAATTAATAATTAGAATATTATCTAATGAATAATGATAATATTATTTTTGATGTAATTAAATAATAATTATAAATAAATCAATAATATAAAAAAAGGGATACATCAAACCCCATCACAAACCGGCAAAGTATTTTTAATATGCAACGTAACGACAATGTTGTACCTTAAATAGTAATGCAATATTATTAGCTACTTTGTAATTTTTTTATATCTTCTAGCTTTTTGTAGCTTATTTGTATGATTTAATAGTAAATATTTAGTCGGTAAAAATAAAACAACAATTGTAAATTAAAATACTCGTATTGACATGAAATTTGGTTAAAACGCACACCAACCCAAACCTTGCTCAACCATGATAGTAATAATAATAATAATGAGTAAGATATAATACCAAAAATAATATATATATAATAATAATAAGTAAAATAAATTAGACAATTAATAATATTAAACAAAATGGTTAGATAATGAATGAAACTGAACTAAACTGAACTGAACTTATTAGAACTGAACTGAATTTATTAGAGCTGAACTACTTATTAGAGCTGAACTGAACTGAAAATAAGCTGAACAGAACAGGCCAGTAGTGTTAGAAGTGATAAGTTTGTGTTTGATCAAGTTGAGCTATACATTATTCAAATGTTTTGCGTAAAAAATTGATGTAACGGGAACTTTTATTGAAGTATAATGTGAGCTAAAATGTGAAATCACATGTAAAAAATGATGTTTTCTTTTTAGAAACAACTCTAAAATATGAAAGATAGCATTAAAAACAAATAAATTAGACTTAAAATAAAATATTACGACCTAAGAGTGAACAAAATCATGTTAATAATGGTGCTTATTCATTTATAGAAAAAAATTCATATAGTAAATAATTGCACAATACAATTTTCAAAATGGAACATCCTATAGAAAATAAATAACGAGAGAGAAGAATAAAACGGTCAAAACTAAAAAACGAACTCGCGTGAGATATAAAAATAGTTTCCATTGCTAATTCAGCTATGGAATGCTATAATTGAAATTTCGTTGCTAACTTAGCAACGAGAACTGAATTACATTGTTAAATCCGACGTTCCGCTTTCATCGATACGATGCACTGAGTGTATATCGCAACCTTATGGGATGAAGTTATGTGAGATGATATAAAAACACAATTAGGATATAACATATATGTATCTTCACATATGGAAACAAGTTCATCGGTGGCAAATTTGTTCATGCCATCAGCCATGGGCGGATGCATTCTCAACAAGTTCATGCCAACTTTTGTGAGACAAAACACTTGAATGTTCTGAGTTTTATTCTTAAAAAAATGAAAATGTTGAGTACAGTCTCCACACTCTACAATCTTAGAGAGACAGAAACTTGGAAGATTTTGACAAAAAGTTGAAAGAGGTCACCACCAATAACTTTGATATTCATAGTCTACTTTTACTCTTTTCACCTCTTTTCTTTGTTTACCTTCTTTTGTATTCCTTTTACTACTTGCTAAATTGATGAATAAACCCTATGTGAAAGCCAAAGACATCATTACATCTGGTTTTGTCTGTCTATTCCAATGGTAATTTATCTATATTCATAAACTTTATAGGAAGAACACTGATTATTTAAAGAGGCGGTACAAAATTAGGCCTATCCGCTAAGGAATTAAATTAGTCACTAAAAGAGATAAAATTGGATTACTAAATGGATTAAAATAGTCACAAAATGGACTAAACTAGTCCAATTATTTATTTTTTAAATTTGCATATCATTATAGATTATTTAATAGTGCATCCTAAATTTCAATCATGCTAAAATATATATGGTAAATCAGGCGTCAAATGTCAATGCACATAGGGCTAATGCAACAAATGCGCCCTACTTGTAGCTACTATTTTCTTGTCGTGCGTGGTTATGCCTAAATATATCTCTAGCATGCAATTTTTTTCACTATTGGTCATTTTGTGGCTATGGTAAAAAAATCTAGTAATTGAATTAAAGTTAAACAAATATTTTCAAAAAAACAAAGGAAGAGAACAAGAATAATTTGATTATTATTTTGTCAAAAAAAATAAAGGAAGAGAACAAGAATAATTTGATTAAAGATGAGCCAAGACAAACAGCCACAGCGGCCTTGTGAAGACCAACATGAGGGGATAAACTATGGTGATATTTTCTCAATTGTACAAGACAACTTAGCTCAACAAAATGTTCAGGTTCTGGTTCTTTTTTCTATTTGACAAAAGTTTGTTAATTTGCATACCTTAATTTTCCTTAAATAATTAATCTACATTTTGGGAATTATTTCTTAATGTGTTGAGTTTCTTATTGATATTTAAGATTATTATTCCAGCAATCAGAATTTTAGACATTGATATCAATATTCACAAATTAAAGTGGAAGTTATATATAATAAGTGAAAATCTAGATCCACTAAAAAGTGCCGAATCTTGAATATGTAATATACTACTTAGTATTCTTCGAAATGTTTGGCCAAAATATTAGGAGAACATTTCGAATTTCGATCAATATTTTTTCAGAATTCTTGAGAGGAAGAATATTGTATCTTCTTATTTCTAAGAATATTAAACAAAATTGTCATCATTTTATTTTTAAAGATAATAAATGTTTTTGGTAACGGAACCCTTTAGATTATTTTGTATTTATTTGTGGTGTTACATATTATGTGCATGTTAGCAATATCGGAAGGTTTTTGAGTGACTACAATAAATTGGTAGCCACTACAATAGGTGAAATCTTAACCCTTAATTTATCCAACCTCATCTTGTCCATTGATTACTATGACTTTTAAATGTTGACTTTTAATAAAAATATATTGATTTCAAGCTTTCATGTCTATCTTCTTCTTCTTAGTTTCTCCTTCTTTTACCCCTGTTATTTTTTTTGTTCAAAAAGTCAGTAGAATTTATTATGGTTCTATTAATCTATCTAATATCCTTCATCTTGTTCCTTAAAACTCGAAAAATATTAATCTATGGTGACCAAAACATGGAGTATGAAAATTATATATAAAAAAATACATCTCGAGGCTAAAAAGTTATTTGAAAACACCAAATCTAGACCACTACTAAAGATAGAATATCATCCTAATTCGTGAATGAACTGTATAGAGGAAGAAAGCCTATACTTGAAGATCGATTAGATGAAAAAGAAGAAGAAAAAGGAAAGAGAAAATGAAGAAGAAGATGGAACTGCGTAACCGCTTATTTTCTTTTCTTTCTTCTTTTTCTTTTTCTTTAAAAGAGAAGTTAGTATTTTTCTTTCTTTTATCAAGTCATTTAGATGAATGGTCAAGATGAGTTTATATTAAATGGACGGTTCAGATTAACATAGTTATAGTGGCTATTGCAGAATTATCCTAGCGGTATCTGCTTCAATACGAGAGTTTAATGTAGATATTTTATCGTTTTAAGGATTTTGTTTGCACACCTTATGTCCCACTATATTTACACAATAGGATTTGATATGATTATAAAGAGTAGAATATAGATGCCATATAGGATGCGGTAGTCTTTTATCTTAAAAGAAATGAGAAGCTTAATAAACTTAAAATTTATAAACAGTTATACAACACATCGTGGGATATGTGGTTGTATGAAAATGATATTTATTTGTAGACTTCCTTCATATTGCTGTTATGGAAAAAAATTCTTCCGTCAGATGAAAACCAAAGTATATTGAGAAATCGATATTTTTTTTCTTACGCAAAGTAGGTGCAACTTGAAAAAATTGCAATCAAAAACTAATGGTGGTAGATTCCTACAAAATAATGTTTAGACTAGTACTAGGGGGTGTTTGATAACATGTCTAAATAAGTGTAAACTAGTCTTAGATTCTCTACACTCCTATTTCAAAAGTCCGATGAACATATTCACATTTAAGATTTTCGAGGCCCAGAATTTATAGCTAAGGATGGTAGTGTTTGACACAATGCATGCCGCTTGTTTGACACAATGCATGCTTGTTTTGAGTTCACATTGAGGAGGACTCTGCTTGTTTTGAACATCCTTAATGGGAAAAATATATAAAAGTTCATCCTAACAAACTTTACAATTTATAGCTTAATAGACAAAAAAAAAGTTCGAGAGAAACTTTGTTCTCAAACTCGAACAGAACAATGTTCGTACGAGTGTGTTCGTGAGGAGAGAGGAGAAAAGGTTAGGACACTTGGCAGAATATGATTGGGCGGAAGAAATGCAATTACGCGTGAAAAGGGAAGGGATTGTAGGAACCTGCCATTTTGCTTTTTAAACCACTATTAGCCCGCCAAGTGTTAAGCTGTGAGTGGATTAAAATTATAACTTTGTAATTTTTTTTAATGGCCATAACTCACAAAATATAAATCAAAAAATTAAATAAAAAATACCAACTTGTATATTTTGTTGAGATCCATATTTAGAGACCAATATTGATATATTTCAGACATATTAAATTTCATGCATATATTTTGTGGGAGAGATGGGTGAACTTTTATTTTTAAGTTCATGGTTAAGGGGAAAAGTTCATAAAAGTTTGTTGTATAAACCTTTTAGTGAGAGAAAGTGAAGAGAGATAAGGATGAACTTTTTTTTTAAGTTCATGAATAATGATGCTTAATGATGCTCTTAGAGCATCCTTAAAGGACAAAAAATTAAAAGTTCATTCTAACAAACTTTAGAATTTATTGCTTAATGGCAAAAAAAAGTCTGAGCTAACAAAGTTCGAGACTTTGTTCTCAAAGGGGGTGTTTGGCAAGCGGCTTTTAGCTGGCTTTTTCATTGGCTTCTGGCTTTTGGCTTTTATTTCTGGTCAAACAGCCAAAAAAAGTGTTTGGTAACTGGCTTTTGCAGTAGCTGCTATTACCAGCTTTTATGGTTGGCTTTTGGCTTTTGGCTTTTGCTTCCATTTTATACTATACAGCCAACAATAACAGCCAATTTTACCAAACACTTTTTTAAAAGCCAATAATTATACAGCCGGTCAAACAAGCCACTAAAAACAGCCGGTCAAACAAGCCAGCATAAGTTCGTTCGTTCTCATTCGTGAGGAAAGAGAGTAAAAGAAGCTGGACACTTGGCACAAAATAATTGGCCAACAATCATAAATGCGTGCGGCAAATACAAGGAATGGCAGGAACCCTGAACTTTTGTCCTTTCTAATCAATTAATTAATGCCATGTGTCCTGATTTTATTGGACTATAAATTTTTACATTGCAAAAGTTTTCAACAGCCATAACTCAAGAAATACAAATCGAAAAAATACAAAAAAATTATCAATGCCTATATTTTTTTGAGATCTATAAATAGAGACCAATCTTGATATATTTTTGATATATTTTATTTTTCAGTTTATGTCATAATTTAAAAAGTAAGAGAAAGGGATAAACTTTTATTTTAAGTTCATGAGTAAGGAAAAAAAGTTGATAAAGTTTGTACTATGAACTTTTTAGTGAGAGAAAGTGAAGAGAGATAAGGATGAACTTTTTTTTATGCTCATGAATAATGGTGCTCTTAGAACATCCTTTTTCATGAATATAAATAAAAGTTCATCCCTATCTCTCTACACTTTCTCTCACTAAAAAGTTCATACTACAAACTTTTCCTAACTTTTTCCCTTAACCATGAACTTAAAATAAAAGTTCATCCTTCTCTCTCTTACTTTTTGACCCTACCCCACCAACATTCTCTCTCATCATCTACTCACCCTTATATATAATCTTTATAATTTATTTCTAAATGTATACATAATATTAACAAAATATTAATAAAATTAGAGGAATTAAAGAAAGAAGGAGAAATTGAACTATGTCTGAAATATATCAAAATTGGTCTCTATTTATAGGTCTCAATAAGATATAGACATTGGTATTTTTTTATTTTTTTGATTTGTATTTTTTGATTTATAGCCGTTGGAAACTTGTATAAAGATTATAATTTTCATCCACTCAAAGCTTGACACTTGGCGAGCTAATATTTGTTGAAAAAACAAAGTTGCAGGAAGCTGCACTCCCTGCTTCCTTTTCACGCGGCAGTTTCTTCTTTTGCCCAATGAAATTATGCCAAGTGTCCAGATTTTTCTCTACTCTCTCCTCACGAACAAACTCGAACGAACGTTTCTTTGTTCGACTTTGAGAACAAAACCAGGAACTTATATGCTTCAAACTTCTTTTTTTTGCCATTAAGCCAATAATTCTTAAGTTTGTTAGAATGAACTTTTTTTCTCCCCATTAAGGATGCTCTTAAGCATCCAAGAACAACAATAAGAAGTTTTCTTATTAATAAATGAACATATGATTCTTCACTTGATATCCGATCCCAATTTTCAACTTTCATGAGGGTCCGTGAAAAAACTCTAAGGAAGTAGGCTAGTGAAGGATGATGAGCAAACAAGGCACCACAATTGAGTTAAAGCCACAAAAAGGTGTGATTATGTCTTTTTTCAAAAGAAAGGAATTCAGCATGATTTAGGCATTACTTCGAGCATTATTGGAACTAAGAGTTATATGTAGCTTTTCCTCGTGCAACAAAGGGACCAAAAATTGAGGAAAAGGGTATTCTAAGAAACAAATACTTCCTTCGTTTTTTATTAGTTGTGACACTTTTGATTTCACGGACTCCTAGACAATTTTTGATGAGGAAAGAGATAGAGAGAAAGAAAGAGACTCATGTGATAGGAGAGAGATAGAGAGAAAGATTTGCCAAAAAAAAAAGAAAGTGTCACAACTAATTCCAAACTTCTTTATATGGAAAGTGGCACATTTAAAAAAAGCGGTGGAAGTAAATGGTTCGAGGGCTTGTGAGGTTTGCCTTTAACCAAGTTTCTAAGGGTGAGGTAAAAAAAAAACTAGCTTATGAGAAAAGTTCCAAGATTCCTCTTTCTTGAAGGCAATCTCTAAGGACGTGGACAATATTTGCACAAAGAAGGACACCAACCATAATTGTCCATTTGAGAAATAGTTGGAAGGGAAGCAAAGGATGTTTACTAGAAAATCTATCTGTCAAGGACTGAAGAAGACTTGGATTTTTCTAACAATGTTTACTTTATACACCGAATCCAATATAGAAGATTATCGGTATCAAAAATATCAAAATCTATTCAATTTTTATCGTTGTTAGATAAAGGACTTAAAGATAAGAAAATATTGGAATTACTAAGATTGGGGGGGGCGCTAGGTCAAGTAGAAACGATGTGAGGATAGAACAAAAGGGGCCAAACACTAGTTCTGAAGAAAAAAAGAATGAATTTTTTTATTATTCCACCCCAATTATCCATCCAACTTTTCACCTATCACTACTTAAACCTTATGAATGGATTTTTTAGATGCTCTAACCCTTCCAAAAATGGAAACATCTATTAAAAGGTTGAAAGCCGAAAATAGCATGAAAATACTTATCTTTTCACACTTGGACTGCTAATTAAAACTCCCTAGGGAAGATATTATACAAGTACTTATAGAATATATATTGAGGAGTTTATTATAACATCTAATACTCGAGTCGTTCAAAAAAATTTCTTGGATATGTCATGACATCAGGTTTGCTGCTATGTCCTTTACTTATAGAAAAGTCCCGAGGTCGTGTTCAAGCTAAAACGCCTAGAAGAGTTATATGAAGCACGAAAACTCTCTTTAGGGTCAATGTTTCTGTTTCGGAAACTTAGCGGAACGTTTTCGAAACTCTAGTAAACGTATGATAGTGTTTTGTTAAAAATTAAAAAAAATTCTCACAAAATATCCATTTCTTTTCCTTTGAAATGACTAAACCTCTTATAAAAAAGGCATATTTTATATATATCCCTTCACATTCTCTTATTTCCTCCTATAACAACATGTAGTTTCTCTATTTTTTTAATTTATATCCAGTTCCCCCATACTACGTGTCCTCATTTTGAAAAATAACGTTTTTCAGTTTCTATGTTTTCGCGTTTCCGTTTCCGTGCAACCTAGAATGAGTACCAAAAGGGGGAGGGCTTTGCACAAAATAGTTAGGCAGGGTATTAAGCGTAGAGAAGACTAGACACAATTACTCTACTTCAAAAAGAAAGGAGGATCTCTAGGATGCTAAATTTTATTTTCTCTAAATGAAGTATACATTCTGAACTTAGAAGGACTTTTAGCAAAAAGAAGGCGAAGCTAAGAAATGTTATCCACCACGTGTCACCTCCTCTTGAAAAATTACATGACGTCATGTCACCATGTCATTATATATCGGCTCCTCATAAAAAATAATTAAATGTAAGCACCAAGATCCATAAGCTCATGTGCAATAACGTAGAATACTTACCACCACTCCAAAGACATAAGTGATTTTAACAAATTACCCAAAAAAGTAAGAAAAATCATCTTCATAATCAATTATAATAACAATTTATTACCTAACTCTTTATTACTCAACTTTTTAAAATTCAATCTCTTATCACAATAAATAATTTTTTCTATAATCTCGCTTATTTTCTCTCATATATTAACAATAACACCAAGTTCTGATTCTATGAACGTAGAATATATAAGGAGTATTATTTATCCGTTACTTTATTCATGTACCAATAAAAATTACTTATTATGAAATTATGTGCTTATGAATAGGATAAAGATGGTGGTGAAAAGAGTAGCAATGATAGTGAAATAGAAGGAGAAGCAACCCCAACAGGTTCTAAAGAAAAAAGGCGAATAACAATAGGAGAGGCTCTCCAAGCAACGATACTAACAGCAGGCGAGAAAGCAGTGGATCGAAGTGATGCTGCAGCAATTCAAGCAGCAGAGGTCAGAGCCACTGGCCAAACAAACATTATGCCTGGTGGTCTAGCTGCCACTGCTCAATCTGCTGCACAAATCAATGCTAGACCCACCACTAAGGAAAAGACTACACTTGCTCATGTTCTTTCGGTAATTTTAACTTAAGACTATAGTACAAATTCTTTCAAAAAAAAATTACCTCTGTTTTTGTTTTGGTAAGATGAAATGGCCTAGTGGACGGTGGGCTGGAATGTCTAGTAAATGAACCTAATGTAGCCATGGGCGGATCCAGGGGTAAATTGGGGTATAGGCGTACCACGACTTCGAAAAATGAAAAACCAGTAAAAAAACGAAAGACACAACCCATAGTATATGTATGGATATCACTTTAAAGGTACATATAGGCCAAAAAAGACCTTAAAACTCATTTTTTGGAACAAAACAAATCTGATCCAATAAGGACTTGGAGACTCTCGTTCTCTCTCTTTCAATTTCACTCCACTTACCTCAAAGGCTCAAACTTCACCTCTCCTCTCTTCACACAATCAGACGTTGGTTTTTGCAAAGTTTAATTTTATGTTTACATTCAATGGCGGATCCAGGATTTTTGTAGATGGTGGTGCACTGTCAATTGCAAATAACATATTATAATAAAAAAATTAATAAAATATACTCTATAATAAATTTCATTCCAAAAGTAAAAGAAAATTGATAATTACAACTCTCAATTCTAAATCCTAAAAATAAACACACATAACATTTGAAATTGTATTTTGTTTTTCAATTAATCAATTTTCAAGAAGAAATAACACCTTACTTTGTAAATTGACATTTGAAATTGCTCTTCAGGCCTCGTCACTCAGCCTTATCGAAACTACTGCCATCACAATTTCCCCAAATCTTCATCATTTCTAGGTTTCACATCTTTGCTACTCAAATTGGGGGCTCCTATCAATCTATCATCAGTACCCCCCACCTCTGCAATCATTTTAGGTGCAGAAATCTTCAATTGACAAATTAGGGTCTCCACCATTCAAACACTCACCCTCAACCCTAGAATTAGCACGTTTCTCCATGACATACACACACGGGTTTTCACAAATTGTGTTATTTCATCAGATTTACCATCAAATTCATCGAATTCGCAAACAATTACCTCAGAATAAAAAATAGGGTTTACATTCTTACCAACTTGAGGATTTTTAATCGAAATAACAGAGGAATTGCTGGTAAAAATTAGGGCTTTAAGAATACGTATTGAGCTCGAAGATTTTTAATTGAAATAACAGAGGAATTGCTGGTAAATCTCATCATCATTGTCTTCATCAATAACAGCAATATAATGTTGATTATTACTCGGTACAGAGGAACTAAGGATTAAGGAAGGCGTCAGATGGGTTTGTGAGAAAACTGCAGATAAGAGAAATTAATTTATATAAAAAAACATGAATTTCATTTTTTTACCGTGGTAGAGTGTAGCTCCGCCACTGTTTACATTGGTTTTGTGATATTTAATTGTTTTTTTCCGGATGGTTAATCTATTTTGTAACCGCACCCTCACCTTCCAAATCCTGAATCCGCCACTGAGTGTAGCTATATAGGTAGGGAGTCAGAGAATAGGTTAGAGGAAATCTCTACCCCAAACTGCTTTTGATAGGTACGATTCTGATCTTTTAAGCTTAGGGTTATTAGATACAAACAACTAGACGTATAAACCAAGTATATTGTTCATAAGATTAGTTTTATGTTTTTGGTGCATAGGACTTAGGAGGCACAAAATCTAAGTGATCATTCAAAGCTATTTTTGTGCGCATTACTCATTTGAATGTTTAGTTTTGCTCATCTAAGGAGGTCATAAGACTTGTTGCAAATCTATTTTTTCTATCTATTTTACCTTTTTTACTTTGACTTTCCCACTAATTATATATTCTACTTTGTTTTGGTCAAGCCCTATATATTCTACATTGACCACATTATATTATTATATATTTAGATAAATATTATTAAGCGAAATGTTATAGGATTTTTCTTTTGTATATGTTTGAAATATCGGAATTTATGATTATTACTATGAATATAAAACTGAAATGTGCGAAAAATCACCTTTTAAAATCACGATTTTGCGAAAAACAACCTTTTAAAATAATTTTTGTGAAAAGAAACCCAAAATAAAATATTGTTTGTGAAAATAAACCTCGAAGCAAAAATCCGGCATTGACTCGAGCATTGACCTACTCTTTTTCATGTCAACCAACTTAAAAATTTATATTAGCAAACTGCCACACTCTAATAATTTTCTCCCTTCTTTTATATTTCAAACTATACCTCTAAAAAAGGGTATTTTAATGACTAAGGTTTTTTTACAAACATTTTTTTGTTTTAGGTTTTTTTGCAATAACTGCTTTAAAAGGTGATTTTTCACAAAATCGTTATTTTAGAATGTGATTCCTCGTCATTTTGCCACAAAATTTTATATTTTAAGCCCCAAAATCTGACAAACGCCAAATATCAAAATGAAACAATTAAAAAAAAAAGAAAAGGAGAGGGAGTTATATGTTTATGTCCTTCACATCATGATTGATAGTTACTTTTAAGAGTTTAGGCCCTGTTCAGTTCACCTTAAAATAATAATATTCAGTAAAAATAAGTTCAGCTTATCAAAAATAAGTTTATTTTAGCAAAAATAAGTTCAGTTCAGTAAAAATAAGTTCAGTTTAGTAAAAACCATTAGTGCAAAGAAGAAAAAACAATATGAATCAGTATAAATAAGTTCAATTCAGCAAAGATAAGTTCAGTTCAGTAGAAATAAATTCAGTTCAATACAAATAAGTTCAGGTCAGTAAAAATAAGGTGAACTAAACATGCCAACAGGGCGTTAGTAGTTCACCAACTAAACAATACTGGATAGATGACATGTACAACACTAGTAATCAAGGCCTCAACGGGTCAATATTCTGATGTTATTCACCACTTCATTGCTACAAATTTTTGTGTTTACAACTGAAACCTCAATTGTGATTTTTTTTTGTTACGGGTGTTCATTTTAGCATTTTCTTTTTCTGAAAAATGAAATCTGCGTTATAGAAAATTAAGAAAAATATAGTCTATTTTTTTTACTGAAATTGTTATTAGTCTAAGGCCTCGTTCAATTCACCTTATTTAAACTGAACTGAACTTATTTTTACTGAATATTATTATTTTAAGGTGAACTGAACAGGGCCTAATAGTCTTCCTTATAAACGTTATATAGTATGAGTATGACGAATTTTAAAATGATCGTATATTGTTTCACTGATCAGGATGCAACATCAAAGTTACCAAAGGATAGGGCAGTTACACGACAAGATGCAGAAGGTGTGGTGGGTGCAGAGCTTAGGAACAACCCTAACATAACCACCTACCCTGGTGGCGTTGCGGCTGCCGTGGTGGCAGCGGCTAGAATTAACCAAAGTTTTGAGCAACTTGGAAAGTAACCAACCTCCCATTTATGTTTTTAGGAATTTTGCAATCATGAGCTTGTGTTTGTTTCACATTTTTACTGATTTCGCCATCATAAGTTCTAGGAATTTTTGAAGTGTTTGCAGAACTTGTGACAAGGTTCTCCGTCACAAAAACAGTTGTAAATGATTTAGTTGTATAGTAAATCTGATTAGCAATATTTTTATATTAGCTACTAGTCCTATATGCACGCAATGCACGTGAAATTATGTAAATTTCTGCATAAAATAACGAGTAGTTTATGAAAATATTTAATTATAGAGAATGATTTGTGCCATCTCAAGATTTTTTTTATATTATTGATCTTGGGGACAGTTCTTCTACAATAGCTATAATAAAATTGTAGCCATTTTCCCCTTAGAATTTTTTTGTAGCCATTCTAATTGTTTAAATCTCAACCTTTTATATTTGATGGGCACATCTTGTCCGTTCGTTTGGTAGGCTTAACAACCTAAAAAAAAGATTGGGTTTTTAAAACCTAAAAAAGAAACGGTTGTATTGCCATTCCATCTTCTGCGTAAACTCTTGCCTTTTCTTTTCATTAATCTACTTTAATTATCTATTGTTTTATTACATGTGCTTATTTATCAAATTACTTTGCAATGAAGTTCTTTCTCTAACCACAACCAGTCTTGTTATTTTCGAGCAATATCTGGGGGTGTTTGGTTGGAGGGGTTTGGAATAGAATGGAATGAATGTGATACTATTAACGAAGAATAAGTTGTGTGGTTGAGATAATTTGGTATGAATCTCATACTCTTGGGTTTCTCATCCGATCCATCTTCAATCGCATATCCACCACCCCCTATGGATTGAGATTCCCATACCCCCTCTCTCATTAATATTAATAGCTTCTAAATCTATAATTTGGATTGAACCAAACAACTTAAATAAAATAATGGATTTTGAAACCATACCCAAGGGTTCTCATTCTCATACCATTTCAGTTCAAATATTTGAACCAAACACCCCCTTAATGTATTATAAGGTATTTTCTATTTCTCTCATCCTTCATTTTAAATTTTTAATCACTATAGGCTAGAATATTTTTGAATTTTGAAAAACAAGATAAAACATATTTCAAAGACTGGAGAAGAATTTTTTTTTTATTGTAAGATTTGAGGAATGGGATGCAAAAAAATGCGAACAAGATAAAGGTGAATAACAAACGAAGGAAGAGCAAAGGAAGAAGATGGACCTGTTTTATATTTATTTTTAAATCAGTATTTTTAAAAAACTAATTAAATTGATGGATCAGAGTAATGGATAATTCTACAATGGCTACAATAAAATTGTAGTCACTATTAGTTGTGCCCTAATCTTAACCATTAATCTAAACGAATAAATAAAAAAAAAGAAAGTCAATTTTTTAAAAGTTAATTATATTTAATGGACAAAGATGAATCTACAAAAATTAAGGGTTGAGATTGAAACTATTGCATGGCCACAATTTTATTGTAACCATTGAATAACTTTTCCAGATTAAGCTATTAAGATAAAGTGATGAGATTGAACAATTATAGCGGCTATAATTTTGTTGTGGCCACTGAATCCTTCCGATTTTTGGTGTTTCCCTCATCTTCCTTCATAGAATAGTGATAAGATTCTGTAAACTTATTATTACCCCTTCCATTTTTATTTTATTTTATAGCGTCGTTCTAAGTTTTGTTATTATTCACATTCCACTCTTTGACTATCATATGTTATTTATATATGAGGAAAATATAGTCACGTGGAATCTTGTTTTATTCAACCTTCTATTTTTACTCATGTGTAATTCGATATATTCATGATTAAAGATATACATTGACAAACATTAAAAAAAGTACAAGTGTCCCTATTAAACAGAGAGAGTACTTTCTAACAAATTGGTATGAAAGAATGAGGATCTTGTGTTCATGCCTCCCAGTTTTAATTGAAGAGTGCTAAACAATACCTTTATTTACTAAACACAACCTCTAAACTCTTATTTTTACTTTAATACAACAACAACTAAGCCTTTTTCCCAAAATGATTTGGGGTCGGCTAACATGAATCGTCAACAAAAGTTTATAAAAGGGTTTAAGTTTTAACAATTTTTAAATAAATTTATGAAAATAAGTTTTACACCAAAAAGTTTTAAAAGAGGTTTTCCACAAAAGGTTTTAATACCAGCACAATTGAGAAAAACAAATAAATGCAGTAATCACACCCCTTCCTCCACATGGATACTGCTAGGGGTGTTCATAAGCGGGTACCCGGCTTTTCGGGTACCCTGCAAAGCGGGTAGTTGTTTGTGCGGCCCATGACCCGGCCCGAAAAAGCCGGGTACCCATCTTTCCCGGGTCGGGTCATCCGGGTACCCGGACTAGATCAATTTTTATTATAACATATATGCTACTGCATGTCCAGAAATAAAAATAAAAGAAGTTTATATAGCATAACCCACATAGCCTAGTATACTAGCTACTGCATATACTAGCTACTGCATGTCTGCATGCTACTTGTTTAATAGTAGAAGTATAATTTTACACAAAAGTTTAACACAAAGTTCATGAGAATCATGACACTGCCAATGTTCCATAGCTTGTACCAATTTATTCCTTTATCCTTGATAACTCATACTTTTAGTGAATGAAAAACATGAAATGGATTTAGTTTAGTTTGAAAGCAGAGTACTTAGACTATAATAGCAATAGATCCCTTGTTTTTTATATAAAAAAATTAATATTAACGGGTTAGCGGGTACCCGGTATTCAAAATGAACGGCCCGTTACCCGGCCCGATAATCTTTAATTTTAGCGGGTCAGGTACCCGGCCCGTTAAAAACGATAAAATCAAAAAAGTACTCGGCTATTTTTACCCGAGTCGGCAGGTTACCGGGTCGGGTTTTCTTGAACACCCCTAGATACTGCCCCTCCACCCACTTCTATCCAACGCCATGCTCTCCTCAATACCAAGTAGTCTCATATCACTTTAAATTACCTTCATCCAAGCCATCTTAGGTCTTCCCTTACCCCTTATAATGTGATTACTCCTCCACTCTTCAATTCTTCTCACCGGTGCATCACCTGATCACCTTTTCACATGACCAAACCATCTTAACCGATTCTCCCTCATCTTTTCTTCAATGGATGCAACTCCAAATTTTCCCGAATCACTTTATTTCTTAATCGGTCCTTCCTTGTGTGGCCACACATCCACTGCAACATACGCATCTCCGCCATATTCATCTTATGAACGTGGCATTGTTTCACCACTCAACATTCGGTGCCATATAACAAAGCAGGCCTAATTGTCCTACGGTAGAACTTTCCCTTCAATCTTTCGGGAATGCCAAAATCACAAAGGAACCCGGCGGCGCTTTTCCACTCTAACCAACCCGCGTTAATTCTATGAGCCACGTCTCCATCCAGTTCTCCATCCTTTGAAGAATGGATCCAAGGTAACGGAAGACGTTCGATCCTTGAACCACTTTGCTATCCAAAGTGACCGCCCCTGCCTCGCTGCTTGTAACCCCACTGAACTTGCACTCCATATGCCCCGTCTAACTTCTGCTCAATCTAAAACCACGGGCTTCTAATGTATGCCTCCACAATTCCAACTTACTCTCAACACCTTCCTTTGTCTCATCAATCAACGCAATATCATCAGCAAACATCATACACCACGATATATCATCTTGAATTGACCTTGTTAGTTCGTCCATGACTAGAGCAAAGAGAACTCTTCTGTCCTCCCCACTGTAGTCCGCACACTCGTCGTTGCCCCCTCATACATATACTTGATGATATCTTTATATTTTTGTGAAACACCTTTCTTTACCAACGTCCACTAAAGTATTTCTCTTAGTACTCTATCATATGCCTTCTCCAAATTAATGAAAACCATATGTAGATCCTTCTTCCTATCACGGTAATGTTCCATTGTTTGTCTCATGAGATGGATGGCCTCTATAGTCGAGCTTCCTGGCATAAATCCAAATTGGTTCTCCGATATCTTCACATGTTTCCTAAGTATTTGTTCAATCACTCGTTCCCAGAGTTTCATCGTATGACTCATTAGTTTGATTCCTCGGTAGTTGGTACAATCTTGTACATCACCTTTATTGTTATACAAAGGAATCAAATTACTTTTCCTCCACTCTAATGACATTTTGTTGTGTCTCCAAATCATGTTGAAGAATGTTGTCGGCCATTCGATTCCTCTCCCCCTAAACACCTCCAAACTTCGATAGGTATGCCATCTGGCCCCGTAGCTTTCATCAATCCCATCTTTTTTAATGCTGCAACGACTTCTCCCTTTTGAATCCTCCTCATAAACTCTAGATTTAACATACTTGGTGAGATGTGTACATCCCCGATGTCTTGTGCTTTATCACCATTGAACAAGGTATCAAAGTACGACCTCCATCTATCCTTTATCTCCTCATCCTCCACAAGCACTGGTCCACACCCTTCATGCATTTTACCTTTCTTATGTCTCTTGTCTTCCTGTCCCTCATACGCGCAATTCTATAAATGTTTTCTTTCCCTTCTTTCGTCAATCTTTCATAAAGCTCTTGGTTTACCTATGCTTTAGCTTCCCGTAGTGCCTTCCTGGCTTCTTTTCGAGCCTCTTTGTACTTCTCATAGTTCAAATCGCTTCTATCTTTTTCCAAAAGTTTATAACTGACAGGCTAAAGTTTTATCACCTATTCAAAGATAATTCCTACAGTCCTCTAACAATGATAGTCAAGGGAAGTAGGGTCAAATCCACAAAGAGACGGAGTTCTAAGTTAATATCCAACTAAACAGCTACTTCAGACAAGATCAGGGAAAAATCAGCTGAACTACTAATTAAACACTAGAAAGTAATATAAAGGGAGATTTTAAACTATGAAATAAAGGTCTAGGGAATTAGTTCGGTCCACCATACTTATACCAATCAAGGGAACAAACAACTATCAGAACCTAGGTCAAGAATCGATAGATTAGAGCACGTGTCAAGCTATGGTTAGTCTCAACGCCCATAATTCACCATATGCAGCATGTTCACAAGCATAATCAGAATTACTGATGTGTACTAGGCCTCTAAAAGTAAGACGGGTCTGTGCAAACAATTATTAACCTCAAGCAATCAATGAAACTGCGCAATAACATTAATTAATCAATAAGAACAAATTACACCATAATCAATCTCATCAAACCTTAGGAACTGATAGAATTCAAAATAATCATGGTATAAACATGGCTTTCCTCCCCAAATCCTTAGAAAATAAACTACTCAGACATGATTGAATCAACAATAGTAAAACTAATATAGAACCCTAATTCAAACCTCATGAATCAAAATTATAATTAATCTAAGCAATCAAAAGTAATTAAAGAGATTAAGAGTAGAGAAGAATACCAATTGACGGAAAGTAATAACTTTTATTGAAATCAAATCCAAGGTTCAATCACCTTTGAAAATAATCCAAAGTGTTTAAAATAAACGAAATTCTAAACTAAACTTATTCAATGCTAAAATTGATGAATCCTTAAAATAAAATCCACTCAACTATTTATACCTCCAAAACACCTAACAGGATAAAATAGGGGAGAAAAATAAGATAGAATATGGGGCCCTCTTCAATTCAGCCTAGCAATTACAATAAAAAGACCCAACCTTTTCCATTTCGCTGGGCCGCGTACGTGGCCCGATCGGGCCGCCAATGCCCTACAGCATCGGGCCAACAGTAGTCAGGCCAACAGCTTCCCTTTCAGCGTGACAACATTAACGACAGAATCTAGGCTTCGCCCGATGCCTTCGGGCGCATTCCACCCGATCGGGCCGCGGTAATTCTTGGCCCAATCTTCGTCCCTTGGTTCATTGCAACAGCCCAATCTTCTATCGCTACATCGAAGGCAACCACGAACGAATCATATGGTTAGTGCGGGAGTTAGATTATTGTCACCTTCCGAACCCCACACTAACCCGGTTCGGAGATGGAGCGCGCCCCTACCTCATGGCAAGGGAGATCGCCCCACGGGAAGCAGAGTTGCAAGCTCTTGCCGTTGATGAAGCGCGGAGACAACAACAACAACAACGTCGACGACCACAACAACGACAACCCACCCACCCCATGGACGAAGCCGGCCCATCCGGCGAAGGTACGTCCTCTTCTCATGTTTATGATTTTAGTTCTATTGGGGCGGCTATTGAGGCCATGGCTAGTGAGCAAAGCACCCATTTTCAAAATATTTACGCTCGGTTTGATAACGTCAATGCTCACTATGCTAGCATGAGCACTAGACTTGATAGCTTGATGTTAACTACCGTGGCATGGATGCTAGGCTCAATAGCATGAGTGAGACACTTGGCACTCTACGCCAAGACGTGGATGGTATGCGGTTAAGGCAAGACCAAATGTACGCCTACCAAGTTGATCAAAACTTTTTTCCGCCTTACCCAAACTATCCCTCATGGCCCCCACACCCGTTCCTCCCCCGGAAGGTGGGCAATAGATCGCTCTTGATCACCTCCACATGTTTTCTCACTTTGTAACACCGGGACGGTGTTCATTTTAAGTTTGGGGGTGCATCATAAGGCGATCAAGGACTTGTGCTTAATTATTAGACCTGAGATATTTTGTGCCTTATCATGTCTCATTTGCATGCATAGATGTTTTGGTGATGGTTGTCGTTATGTCGTTGATTGTTGTTGATTGTTGTTGGATGTTGGTGCCCTATATGTTGTTGTCTACCCCATGGTTCCTTTATTGCTAGTGCACATACTTGGTTAAGGTTGGGCCTTTATTGCTTGATTTGTGATTGATGAGTTCGATTGCCCTAGCTCCCACTTGAAAATCCAAAGTCTCCGAAACACCTTTGTACAAACTTTTCTCCCATTTTATTTTATTTTTCCTTTTTTTTTCTTTTGTAAAAATCTTTTATTGTGTTTTCCTATCTTCCTTGTAAAAAAAAAAAAAGAAGGACTATTTATTTTTGAAAAAGAAAAAAAAAGGAAGCTCTTAGAATAAATAAAACTCAAGAATAAACAAACACCCAAGATCATTTCTATTTGAAAGAGTTTATGATGACCAAAGCAAGCGAAAATGAGAATGAAATTGTGTTACCTAATATTGGAACATGTGTAGATTAAGGAGTTTTGAGATGATTTAACTTTGTTGTTTGCCATCAAGTCAAATAACTCATAAACAAAAACAACAAGATTCTCCTTAAATAAGTCACTTGGTTCTACCCTTCATGATATAGGAAGTCCTTACTTGGTTCTCATAACTCGAGTCCCCTAGTGCATTCGATAATCTACTCCAAATAGCTTGGCATTTTCACCACCCTATAAAGAAAAGATTTAGTTTCAAAAAAAAAGGCTAGTAGCCTCAAAAAAATAAAAAGATGAAAAGGAAACAAAAAAAGAAAAAAAATGCATATTTTCAATAAGAGTTGCGAAAGGGTGGTTGGTAACCAAGGTCCTAGCGCATTCCAATGCTCAAGTGGGGATTCGAAAAAGTGAAGTAGAACCCCCTAGTGACGACGGGATCGTTGCGGCTTGAGTATGAATGTTTTTCCTCCTAGTGCGTCTCCGACCGAGTACTTGGTACCGTGCCTGAGAAACATGTTTACTTCGTGAGTGGACGGACCGCACAAAGAGGGCGAAGACTAAGCCCCGCACTCCTTGGTAGTTGCATCACTATTTCACATGCCTTCATTTCGATAATAATGAAAATGCTAAGTTTGGGAAAATTTTCCGCACATTGAGGATAGAGTTACTTGAGTCGGTTTTCTTATCCTATACATGAGTTTGTGAACTAAACGACCCTAGGAGCAATGGCTTGAAAGTAGTGGAAAGTTAGAGAATTTGTTGAGTGTACACCTTAGTTTAGCTCGTCTCATAACCTCCTTCTCTACTCATGTGTTGTGTTGGAATTAAAAGAAAACGTTCTCATATATGCTTGCTTGCGGTCCGCTCATGACTCCATCTCCCATACCTTGGTGATGTTTTCATTCTTGGGTTGTTGCTTGTTTGAGTTGGTGTATTGGCTTTGTGGGTATGCCTTCTAGAAAACCCTCACGAGACCATACTCGTCCACTAGGGTCATCCAAGGGGATTAAAGGGCTTGTTGCATATGCTAAATGCAACCGTGAACTCCACGAAAGTGAGTTTGTTTGGTTTCTTCCCTTTCGCCCTTTTGGTGGTCTCATTTTTGTTGGTCTTATCGAGTCACCTTTGTGCATCGTCTAGTCATCCATTTTGATTTGCTTGAGGACAAGCAAAGAGTCAAGTTTGGGGGAAGTTGATGAGTGAGATTTATCGCACTCATAGGGTAGCTTTTGGTCTATTTTATTGCTTTTTTCTTGGTGTTTCTTTACTTCTTACATCTATTTTCATCATCTCCGCCCCATTTGGGGCTTCTCACTATTTTCTTTGATTTTCTCTCATTTTCATGGTTTTCTATCCTTATTTTCTATTCCATATGCTTTGTATTGTATTTTTTCTTGTATATGACTAACATGTAGGAAAAAGATGAGTGCAAAGCAAAGAAGATTGGAATGGAAGAAGTTGAGGGCCAACCCAAAGAGAACCCAAGTCCAAGCAAAGAAGATTAGAGTGGAAGAAAAGAATGAATGAAAGAAAGAAGGAAGCCCAAGCCCAATAAGAAAGGAAGAGAGGAGAAGAAGATAAAGCTACACGGCAAAGTGATCGCCCGATCCACTTTTGGATCGCCCGATCACAAAAAGTGATCGCCCGATCCAAAGGTGGATCGCCCGATCACGACTACGGATTTTCCACAAAGTTCCTGCCTACCTCTGATCGGGCGATCACTACTATGGATCGCCCGATCACTGCGGGTTTTCGGAAACCGTCTATTTTATTTTCTCTTTTCCTTTTTGCCTTTGATTGGGGGTTGTATAAATACCTTTTTGACCTAAAATTTGGGGCATTCTGATTTCCTTTTTTGAACTCTAGAGAGCTATTGAGAGGTTAGACTTTTGGGTGAACTTTGGGTGTTTTTCAAGGTCTTTAATGGTGATTGAAGAAGAATTTCAGATTTTTGTGGAGTATTAATGAAGCTTTAGTAACTTTTCTTCTCTTTGCTCTCATTTATTGCTTTACTTTATCGTTTATTCTTGCTTTACTTTGTTAGTAGTTTCAATATCACTCATTCTCATTGAAGTCTTACTCTTAGTTGCTCATCTCCACTTGCTTATGCTCTTCTCTATTGCAAACATTAAGTATGAATGATAAAGCAATGATTTTTGGTTTACTAATCTCCTATTTGCATTGTAGAACTAGTTTAGTTAATATGAGAACCAACTTTGAGTAGTCTTTTAGTTAGGGGGTTGGGTGAAGGTGCAATGGACATTGTTTCATGATATGAGGCCCTAAATTGGCATGTTCAGTGGATTGGGCTAGCAAATCCATTGATTGGTTGACTAAGGTAAAGTTGAAAGGCCTAACTTTTACTCAATGAGTCAATGGATTGCCCTTTAGGTGTAGATCGTTGAGATATACAATGAAGTTGGAATTGCTATCTCTAAATAAGGTTGAGTGAGAAATCCTACCTTTCTTGGAGTCTTAACCCATTCAACATCCGAAAGGCGAGATTGGGTTGAACTTAGCTAATTCCGACCTCATGTTCCATCATTGACTATCTAATCCCTAATTGAGAGTGTTGCATCACCTTGAGCATCCTTGAAAGAGGAGTTCATGGTTGCAATGTCTTGATTCAATCCCCTATCACATACTCCTTTAATCTCATTTCGTAATTCAATTTCATTGCATTGGATCCCTATCACCCTCTAACGTCTTTTTCCATCGATTTACAACCCTTTTATTTGACCCATTAGTGATAATTTAGTTCGAAATCAATCAACTTCTTCCCTTCGGTTTAGCTTACATGTTCACTTACGTGCTTAGTGTCTAGTCTAGTCTCTGTGGATCTTGACCCTTACTTGCCACGTACTCGTATTTGGTTAGTTAGGTTTGATTTGGAGTTTTTGTCTAGCGACGCAAAAATTCTCTATCAAATGGCGCCGTTGCCGGGGACTAGTTATTAGCATTAGGTTTAGCATAAGTTGTGTGAGTCTAAACCATTTCCTTCTATTTTATTTCTCTTGTTACTATATACATACTTGTGATTGTTATTGCTAACCCTTTTCTTAGCTTGGTGTTGTATGCCCCGTTCCGATCGAGCTTTGCCATTGATCCCCCTTTGACATTGAGCTCGAAAGGACGGTAAAGTCTCTCAAGCGAAAGTTAAGGAAAGATAGCCAACAAGCACAAGCTTCATCTTCAACACCATTTGTAGAGGTGGAGGGCGACACGAGCTCCACCCTCTCTAGTCCTCCGAACTCCCCAACAACTAGCCACTCAAGTTACTCGAGTTCATTCCTTTCCTCCGACACAAATATGGAAGATAATAGAACTTTGAGGGACTATGGCACCCCAATGGCCTATGCCCCTTCTAGTGCTATTGTTCCTCCATCTACACAAGCGAATGATTTCGAGTTCAAACCGGCTTTCATCCAACTAATCTCCAACAACCAATATGGTGGGTCTAATTATGAGTGCCCTCAAGAACATTTGAGGAAGTTCACCGAGTTTTGCTCTACGGTGAAGCACAATGGGGTCACTCAAGACTTCATCAAGCTTAGTATGTTCAAGTTCTCGCTCAAGGACGAAGCTTCACATTGGCTCACAACGCTCTCTCCGAACTCATTGACTACTTAGGATGATGTCACAAGAGCCTTCCTTAGCCGGTTTTTCTCATTACAAAAGACCGCCGAAATGAGGGCAAGCATTATGAACTTCCAAGATAAGGAGGGAGAGAGCTTATATGATGCATGGGAAAGGTTCAAGAGTTTGTTGAGGCAATGTCCACATCACAATATGGAAAGTGGATGCAACTTCATTGCTTCTACAATGGTCTCTCAACCCAAAACAAGACAAGTTTGAATGCGAGTGCCGGGGGTCCCATTATGATGAAACCGACCTAATACCCTAGGTTTTAGTCCATAGTCAACTCCTCGTTTTATCCCGTCTTCTGTAGTTTATTTATTAGTTTAATTAATTCTTCCCTGATTTCATCTGGAGTAGCTGAATTGGTTGAATATTAATTTAGAAACTCTGTCTCCCTGTGGATTCGACCCTGCTTCCACTGACTACCTAGTTAGAGGTCTGTAGGTTTATTTTTGATTAGGTGATACGACTAGAACCTGTCATGTGCCCGATTGGGTTGGGTTTACATTGCCTACCATATTTTCTTTGTTTTTTCACCCGATTGGGTCGGGTGATGTCCCCCGATCGGGTGCGAAACTTTACCACCCGATCAATTAATCTTCGCCCGATCGGGCCATTTTCTGCCCGATCAGAGTACGGGGAAGCTCCTTTTGACTCTTTGATCTCAATTCTTCAAGTTTAGAGGTCTTGTGACCTCCTTAACCATCTATAAAGCTCATTGGCATTCCTACGTGGCTCGTAACAACTCATAAAGCCGTTTTTGCTTCCAAATAGCTTAGAAATAAGGAGAAAACTCCCTAAAACCTGCAATTCAACATTAAAACACAAAATCACGACTAGATACAATAGTTAGCATAAAATAGCTCCGAAGAGCTCCAATGATGCAAAATTTAGCTCGTAAATAAGGGAGAAAACTCTCTATAAATACGTGATATCAATAACCTTCTCGTTTGGTTTTTATCGCTTGTCTCACCTCCTCGTTCCATCAAGATGTGTCCTTACTCGATGGTACAGTTCCTTTAGATTCTCCAAGGACCTCGTTCGCCACTTCCTTTATACTAAGTTCTATCTTTGTCCATGTCGAATCTACATCCATTTTCGTGTTACAAGACCAAATATCTTTACTAGCCATCTTAGCTAAGAAGTTCTCTTTGTGCTTCCCTTGTAGATTCCACCACTTGATTCACGGCTCCACATTGGGTCTTCGCTTTCTTAAAGACTCCCTACCCCGGAAATCAAGCACGACTAGTCTATGTAGGGTGGCTGCGCTCTCACCCGGTATCACCTTGCAGTTTGTATAACTCTTCCGCCAAGCATTCCTTACTAAAAAGAGGTCAATGTGACTCGCGTTACTTTCACTCCTATACGTCACAAGGTGAGATTCTCTTTTCTCAAACCAAGTGTTCATAATACTAAGACCATATGCTAATGCGAAATTCAAGATACCATCTCTTCCCATACCCGAAACCTCCATGAATGCTCTCAAAGCCAACTCGACTAGTGCCCACATGTCCGTTAAGATCCCCACCAATGATCAATTTTCACTAATAGGCACTCGTAGCACAACCTCCTCTAAATCCTCCAAAAATTGTTGTTTAATAGATGCTTCCAATCCCACTTGTGGCGCATATGCGCTTATGATAGTCACCGCCTCACTCCCTAATACTAGCCTGATACTCATACTGCGGTCACTCTTCTTCGAAACTTCCACCACATCATCAATATATTCCTTATCAATAATGATGCCTACTTCATTCCTACTCTTATCCTTTCCGGAGTACCAAAGCTTATAACCCCATGGGGCTACTTCTCTTGCTTTTCCACCAACCCACTTAGTCTCTTGAAGGCACAATATGTGAACACTTGAGAAAAACTTAATTCTTCTTCTCCTCATCACTTGAGAAAAATAAATCTGTGAAAACTTGTAATTTTGTAACTAGAGCTTACTACTCAACTGAAAAAAAATCTACGATGGATGATAGTTTTGAAATTATTTTCCATGTTTATGTTTTGGCCATTTTTTAAAATCATTTGCTCAATTTTCCCGATTAAGTTTTGGTCATTTTCCTATTACTTCCTCCGTTACTTTTTAGATGTCACACTTTCTTTTTTTGGATGTTCCAATTTAGATGTCACGCTCTCTATCTCGGGCAACTTATTCTCTCTATCTCCTAATAACACATGGATCCCCACTTTTTTCTCTCTCTATCTCTCTCCTTTCTTAAAATTTTTAATAAATCCGCAACGTCAAAAGTATGGCTTGAAAAGAAAATGAGTAAGTATATAAGTTTGCACAAATTCAACTTATTTTTGCCTTATTCCGTAAATGGCTTAACATGTTCCACTTACATAGTTACGTTCTCCAATAAGGCAATAAGCAATGACCCACAATGTAAGACTCAATTCTAGTCTTTTCTTCAAAAGTAAATACAATGATCTTTATTTCATGTTATTCATGAACACTAGACTCGCAACTACCGAGTAGAACTTGAAAAAATGGGGGGAATACTTGACAGGGTTACACTCTTATATGTACCCTAGAGCTCTTTTATATAAATGCATACAATAAGATAAAGCAACTTTCTTTAATATACTTTTACTTGATGGTTATACAAGATTCGTTTCATTGGCAAACGAAATTAGAAAATCGAGTCAATTGAAAAAAGACGGAGGAAATATATTGATGATAGGGCGTGGGGAAGGAGATTGGGGGACAAGGGGCTTTTACAACAAATTGTACATCTACTTCATTGCCTATAATGTGATATACAAGATTTGTTACATAAATTAGTGCAAAAAGAATAACTACAATACAATGAAGTGTAAACTATAGAGACCAAAATGCTGTAAAAAAACAAAAAATACAAAATTTCTCACCTACACTGTAATCGAAAAACGAAGAATGCTGACTAGCCGCGGGATTGCTCTCCCATGACTGTTCTACGATGTAATAAATTGAGTTAATTTCTTGAGATCCAAAATCTCACTAACAAGTCTAAGCAGGACTTGTACCAACTCTCTCACTCTAACTTCCCTGCAATTGAAGATATGGCCAATTTTGCAAGTTAGCATATAGCAAATAACCCAGAAAGCACAAAATACTTATCGTGTCCATGATTTAATAAATGCATGATTTTGCTACATCTACGCAGTGAGGCATCTACATGAGACAAGCATCGGAGAATTATTTGTGTTTGAGTTGGATCACACTAGCTCCAATTTCATTAAATATTATCGCGCCATTTAATTGTTGCCACATAATGTACGGTACCCACTGGGTAGTTCAAGTTTTCCCCGTCTGGTACAGGGCACTAAACTTCAGAATTTCATGAGAAAAATTGACAAAGAAGCACGGCATGATAGCATGAACAAAAGAAGTTGATTTCATGCCAGGGCAATAACCATGTTATATACCACATAAGAATGTATTTTAGAAGTCGAGGCAAGAAGGCTCAAGTTAAAATGCCACCACAGGCTTGCAACAAAAGAAAGGAGCTACAAAGAAATCTTGGAACTTCGTCAATGCTCAAAAGTTGACCATCTGAAAGATTTTTTTCATCTTCATTTCCTCTTAATTTTTTTTAAAAATACCAATCATCTCACCTTGAAATGACAAGATCACAGAGGGAGGGATGGAGAACAAGGAGATGAGCTCGAACATTATAATTTTCCTCAGTTTTAAGACCATGTTTCAGATGTGGATGCAAAGGCAGAGCAGATACAGCGTCTGGATGAATTGTCAAGTGAGCTAGCTCTTTAAGGACATATACCACTTCTTCAAGCCTCGCTGAAGGAAATGGCTGATCACCTGCAAGAAAAATTAAGTGCTACATGAGTACCAATTAGAAACCATAGAGAACTTCAAAAGCTAGCAACCACTATGGACTCTGCCATTTGCAGAACTTCAAAGGCCTGAATCGCACGTTTTCCAAAACCTGGAATGAATTGGTTAAAGCAACACACCTAAATCAGCCTCGTCTATGAGAAATCTGTTGAATATGTGTTCACATCTTTCCACAAGCATGATCATAGCCATTTTGCTGACCTCAGATCTTGTTTCGTTCCAATCATCAGCCTTATTCTCAAAACTGCAAAAATATTTAAAAGAGCCACCAACTAAAAATGAAGATTTATCTTATAAACAGAAGCACAGATAATGAGACCAATGAACTAATCGTCAGATGTCAGAACCATATTCTTCAGGCAAAAAGTAACACCAAGTAATGCAGTTCTGGTAAAATACATCTATATAGTAAAATAGGAACTGATATCATCAATCCAGGTTTTCGAATATTTGATTTCTAGGCATTGCATTACCATATTCCGCTCCGATTGATTCAACATTGTTACCCTTCAATCAAGGAATCATGTAGGTTCATTCTCTTTTGAACCCATTCTAACGGTCTTCAGTGGTTCTGTGGTTCGTACAACTGTACGGACCTACGCTATATTCCACTTTCAGCTTTGTTTATATTAAGGGGTGCAGAGAGGAGAGCGGTTGGCTGTTTATCATAATTAGGTGTGTATCCTACAATGATCAGCAAAATCTAGAGCAGGATGCTAGGGTCTAGGAAGGCATAGAATAGTCATACTCATATCGCTTACAGAGAGCTAAAATTAATTATTCCATGGAAAATGCCTCTGTGCAGCTACTAATAAGAAACAAGTAGAGGCAGTTCTGTAGACATTGATTATCAAGTTTCTCTAAGAAAATCTGGTGGCTTTCCCACCATTATTGCTGCCAGCTTCATTGCAAATGGACCTCTAAATTGGAGAACAGAAATTTTTTTATCGAAGAAAGGAAAAGAAATACAATAGAAGGAACTCTCCTCAAACTAGCATGAAAACAAAAGGATACCTCTGCTCAACTACTAAGAGATCTTTTTTCAGGCCCAACGCCCAACTCTATTCCCAATGACAAAGCCTTAATCCCAAAAGATGGGGTAAGTGCATGAACCAAGCAAAGAAAATTCCTCCTGTGGTCGACCACAAAGATCCTTTTCCTCCATTTATTTCTATGTAGTGATATATGCTCCTACGAACCCAGAGGTGGCAGGCCGGATTGTGCCGGTTCAGTGCTGGGTTATGTACGGGTCAGTTCACAAAAACTTGGCCCTGGCCCAGCCTTGAGACCACCCCGGGCCGGTTCAGGGCTGGTTCAGTTCTGAAACTAAACCTGAACCGATTCGATGACGGCTCGGGAACGGTTCAGTGTCGGATCAGGGCCGGTTCAGTGTCAGGGTCCGGGCTAGATTTAATGTCGGTTCAAGGTTACTTCATTTTTTAAATACAATTTTTTTTTCATATTGGAAATGCACCTTAAGTATATATATAAAAAAATATTATTGAAAAAGGATAATTCTTAGAAATAGTAACTCATAGAGTAAATCAAATACTAATTCCATATAGAAATTTCACCAATTGCAACTCTCAATAAAAAAACTCATTAATCATAATGATAATCTTATATTATAGTTTATTAATATTAATCATAACCATAAATATAGTTTATAGTTTATTAATCATAATTATAATTTAAAGTTTATTAATCACAACCATGGTTCAATTTCATAAATCATAAAACATAATCATAATCATAATTATAATTCATTTATCAAAATCATAATCATAATCATAATTTATACTTCACCAGTCCACTAGTCATTCATAAGAATAATCATAATTTTAAGATTTTAATTAGGGTATAAGGTTTAGGGTATAAGGTTACGGTTTAAGATTTAAATTTATGGTATAGGGTTTGAGTGTCGGTTTAGAGGCGGTACAAGAGCTAATTTAAGAATGGGCCGGTTCAAGAGCAGACTGGAATACAGGCCGGATCAGGGTCGGATCACGGTCAGGATCGGTTTGAAATTTTGAAAACATGAACCAAAACCGAACCAGTTCCTTGACCGGGTCGGGCCGGTTCAGGGTTGTTTTCCGGTTTAGGTCCGAACTGGTCTATGAACCCATTTTCTGTATATTATTTTTAACCGCCTCCATCGGAGCCACCATTTGTCTCCCCCGCCTTCTTCTAAAATCCCCATGATTCCAACCCTTAACTATCCTAACCTGTGCATCTTGTGGTCGACGTCGTACATGCCAAATTAATGCAGTCCCTTAGCTATCCTTGATATTTGCATCTCCAACATTCCTCCACATGTCTCATCATGATTGTTTGTATAAGGGGGTGAGGGGAGAAAAGGAGAGAAAGGAAAGAAAGAAAAACATTTCAGCCAATCCCAAGATTTAGTCCACCATCAAAATCTCCAAGGCCCCAATTACAAAATTAGTAAACAATACCTGGTCAAGATAAATAGTTTTTCCAAACAAGCCAAGGAAAATCTGAAGCAATGGGAAGGCAGAAGTCCCACTGTCTCCACAGGCAAAGAGCATGTGCGTGATGCACAGCGATCCAGGGTGGACACTAATCTCTGAAGAATCTGGAAATTTTAAGAACAAGCATTAGTTAGTAAAGGACTTAAGAAGTTAATGATCTAAGTGATAAATCCAAAAACATGTTAGCTAGAAAAATTTTGTTGCCAAATCTACTTATCACATCACCTTTACGATAGACTGACAAAACCATTAGTAGTAAATTAATGGTGAAAAGCTATGCAACATAAGAAAGGAAATTACATCAGAAGGGGCATCGATATGTGACTTGAGAAGCTTATCACCAAGACTAGTTAAAAAGGCCATATCTAGTGCTACATCAGCCTTAAGTGCAGTAGTGGACAGAACATTGGACGAAAGAGCACGCCCACAGTATCCCACAAGAAATATTTCAAAAACATCTGCCACTTCTTTCCAGATGCGATTTATTGCTGATCTGCTTATACATGGATGAGTATCACCTTTCTGGGACAATTGACCTCCATCGCTCGCAAGAATACGATTAAAGCCTTCAACAGCTAGCCTCCAAACTGAACCATCTGGACTGTCTCTTCTCGTTGTCATGCACCTGTAGATTTTTGTTGATTAAACATATAAAGATTAAACCACATCAAAAACCAATACTCGGCATTAATTTAATTTACAATATAGGCACATTTGACGTAGTTTGCAGCCAAAAAAACAAATTGTAATGGAAACTGAGAAACGAGATAGAACCCTACAAGGCCAACAAGTGTAAATTATAATTTAGCATCTTTGCCAAAAAAAGACAGTAACAACTTTTACTGATGATGCTCTCATTCCAGTTGAATTCAAAGTAATATATACTTTCAAGGGAAAGGTTTAGGAGTGCAAACGTCAATTAGCTAGAAATCATAAGTAAAACTGTAAAAGTAACAGCCAGAAATTGAATATCTAACATAGTTAGGAAGCTTTGCCCCTCAGGCCAGTATCCACTTTGAAAACTCTACATCAAAGAAATCTTTATGAGTTAAGACCTAAAAAGCAACCTTCTTTGACCCTCTTTCATGATCACCACTACTTACCTCCTAACTTGATCTTACTAGTGAGCAAAGAACACATCAGCTCTTGAAATGTTCCCCATGCAGATATTTTTCTAGCCCTTGTAACTTCCACAAACTACAACAAATCTTTTTGAGAAGTAATAAAGAAATATTATATGAATGGATGGATGGCTAAAGACAAAGAAACTCATGTCTCAAGCTATAATGAAGCAATTTGTCTATGAGCCAGTATAAGAACCTAATTATTGATAGTGGCTTTATAAAAGCCTCACGAAAGGAACTTCTTCTGTACACCACGGGCCTAGACATTCATAGTTGGTAGAAAGATTCCTCCTCACAGGTGACATTCCGCAGACCAGATAATATTGTTGATATCTTTAAAAGAGTCCTCATGTCTCTCTCAGTCTCACTATTCTATATATCAATATATGTAAGAACAAAGAATACATCCATATCAAGCTCGTCCATAGGACTCCCATGCATGCACTAGCGCTTGCTGCATTGTACCAAGAGATGCTCACCTCTTCTCCAAAAACCATGCCACTAACTTAGGAAGAGAAATTCATGAACGAGTTTTGTGTAGAAACACAAGACAACACAACAGAGCTCTTCAATGCATTCTCGCAGGATTAGGGAGACAAATTTTCAGAACCCAAAATAATATAAATGGTTGCAAATATATCAGCTAATCCTGTTCAAAGTCCAATGATAACATCAGCTATTTATGGTTCCCCCACGGGGAGGGGGTTTTCATGACCAAAACTCATGCTGAAACTAGAAGTGCTAATCTTACGTCTTGAAAAAGAGTTTGTAATTCCACAACAGCAATTACAATGAAATCTAGCATTGCCATTGACTCTATTATACTCAATAAGCCCCATCAATACCCATATAGCCCCTACGCCAAGACAAGGATTGGAACAACTACTGGGAAATGTTCTCTTTCAGATTCCCAGATTCCCAGTCCAACTGCACCATGCATTAAAATGAAGAAAATGGAGATACAAATTGATAAACCAGAAATTATAAAAGTACTACCAACGGTTAAATCTTGCTATGGAAAATAAAAATCTAATCAAACTATACCTTCCTAAAGCTTGAATGACTTCAGGATAAACAATAAATTTTTCGACATCAGGAGCTTGCAAGAAGAGATCAATAAGCACTGGGATCAGCTTTTCAGAAAATATGCTGCATGAGATGCCTGACATTGAAGTCATAATAATTCCAGATTGTGCGGAATCCTCGGACAACCTTAGAGGTGTAGACGTCAAACCATTTGGGCTTTCTTTTTTTCCCCACTTTCCAGCTTCTGTAATTGAAAGGAAAAGTAAATTAGTTTGTTCATTTGCATTTGCTGTTAGTAGATAATATTCACAGCATCATCCAAAGGCCACAACAACACCTTGTTATGTTGGTATATAATTAATAATATTCAAACATCAACCAAATGGCCACAACAATACCTTGGATAGAGTCTGTTTCCCCAGCTTGTTTCGCCTCTTCTATGTTTTTTGGGGCAAGAGGATCTCTTGGAAGATACTTTAAGATCAACTGAAGAAAAAGGGACCACATAGATGAGAGATGCTCGGATGGACATAGTTGTGGCAACATTTCCAGCATCGTACGCTGCAAAGGGGGTATGCATCCCTGAAAAAATTGTATATAAGTATATATATTGTGTCAGAGGCTTAACTTCGATTCAAGGGCGGAACCGAGTTCAAAATCAAGAATTAAAGTGAACCAGTTTAGAGTTGGGAAGAAAGATTACTTCAAAAATGTATCCAAAAGTAAATTATATTAGATATTAAGATGAAAAGCCCTTAATAGCAGTGGATTCACTGGTAACTGGTAACTGGTAACTGGTAACTGGTAAGTAACCTTTGCTTGCATAGATTGTATTTTACAAAGAACCCTTTGAGTTTTATGCCAGCTCATTGTCACCCATAGTGACGCCGAAAGAGCCAAAGGTGGAAAAAGTATTGGTTTTAGGTAATTATATACTTTTAACTTCGAGTTTATCAAAAATCCCATAATTTCACTTTTTGTGGTCTACAAAGTCACAATTTTTACCAAAGATAGTTCTTCAACTAATGGAAACTTCGATCTCGAATGTTTCAAAAGCTCATCTCTTTTACCTTCTATATATCTAAATACACCAAAACTCACTTTTTATTAAAATAAAAATAGAGTAAACTAAGCAATAAGCATGTGAGCTTAAGCTTCAAAATTGACATGTCAGTGTTACGTGTGACACTGCTTTAGTGCCAAAATGCTTAAGACAGTTTGACATTCACAACATTTAGGACACATGTTTCACTGATAATCTCTTATGTATTGATAAATGTGGAATTTCAAACCAATATGATGTTTTTGGATATATATTAACAAATAAATACAGTCAACGTTCAGTTTGACAAATGATATGAAGATAAAATAGATTCTTGGGTTCACATTAAATATCCTTGTTGGCCTTCACAAACTTAAGTAGAAAAAATACACAGAAACAATAAACAAGTTTCACACGACACATGCAATGATAACAGCGATGAAGAACACCTCATCTGAACAGAACAAGCAGAAATCTGAACAATCATAATGGAACAAGAGTATAAACAACAATAGAAAATGAAACCATATGACCGTTTTAGGATGGCACATGGCATCGGAAAGAGTAAGTTGTAACCATTAACGAACAGAGAGGGCTGGGGTACACCGTTTACCGGTACACCACTGCTCTTCTTAAAAGTGATTGCCAAGTCTTACATGAAGTAACAGAAATTAAGAATGAAAAACCTAAAAAATAAAACAGAGTTGTAAATATTCGAAAGCTTAAAAAATGAGATTGGAAGTTCTAAAAAACAACAGACTCAAAAATAATAGTAATAAAAAACATTAGTCCGGTGTATGCCAGATTTTTTAGTAAAAGTCATGACTCCGTTTATAACAGATGGAACGACAAACAAACAGTATAAGACAGGAGGACTACTAGTATTGGAGAAGAGAATCAAATCAGTGAGAAAGAAAAAGAAAGAGGGGGAGCCAAACAAGGACAATAACAGACAATAACAAAGACAAGCGCCTTTCACCCAGGGCATCCAGGATCAGACCCTGGGTGTCTCGCTTTCATTTTATGTAGGGAATATGGGCGTTACAGCATAACAATGGACTGTGCTTTGCCCAGTCTGGTAATAACAAGAGCTTCAGCATTAGGGCCTCTGGTAATTCTGGGTTCGGGTCAATCTATGCTCCGAGGGGGGGTGCTTAAATAAAAATCCTTTTTCTTTCAAGGATGCTATCAGGAAAAAAAAGATTGCATATGCAGTGCTAAAATAATCATCAATCAGACTTCAAATTAGAATGTATCTTACAGCATCAGCAGCAGCATTGTCGACGGTCTTAGTGGCCTGAATTACCACATGCACTACTTCTAGCAGCCGCTTGTACATATCGAGGTCAAACATCTGTTGTGCTTGCGCAAACAATTCTCCTGACAAAAAGTTGAAAAGGGACAGACCAAGATGAATCATTATCACATTTAAAGCAATGCCTAGAAGAAAAGAAGAAATCGCACAGACCAAAAGGATCCAAAGAACAGGCATCAGTTGTCAGCAATATACTGATGCTCAGAAATGTAAGAATAGGGTCGGGGAACTGAATAGAGGTAAAGTAGCACTCAGGGATTACCAAGCCCATGCAATATCTCTTGCTTCACCTTGACAATTGCATTATCACTGCAGCTTGGTGATTCTAGAAGACAATTCTCATAGACATCTAGTACTGATTTAAGGTAAGCCATAGGTAAGCTTCCCTGATTCAAATAAATCTGATTTCAGCAATCTTGAATAACAAAATAAGAAATAGAAGAATTAAATCTTAAATGAATAATAATCACCTTAACAGAATGAGCTAGAACAGTTGTTTGCAAACAGTTAATTGCAGCGAGAGAGACTTCTTTACTACCATTCAGGATACTACTTTGAACAAAATCAATCAGTGATTGCCACCCTGCAATAAAGCGACACCTGATCATTTCCTCGTTATGGAAAAAAAATAGAATTTTGCAATAACCATCCTCATCAAATGCGTCGGTGATGGCATTATATGATAGTAATATGGTAGATATTGAACTGACTATAACCACAAGCTTATAAGTTCTACATCTCCAGGACTATTGATGTGCAGATAATCAACAACCAGTTCAGGACTCACCAGACCAGAAATTGCTCAAAGTTCTTAGATAGGGAAAGAAAGAGCGTAAGAGACGAGCTATTCCACCAAGGACCACTACAAGTGTTTCATCCCACTGCTTCTGAGCCGTGTTACGGCTGCACATGTGTTAGCAATATTTTCAACAAAGACAGAACAGGTAAATCATACAGCAGAGAGAATCTTTCAGGAGGATTAAATAACATGGTTAAATAATTACCTATGGTGTATAAGCATGTGAACTGCTTTTCCACCTTGCGTTCCTAGCTCTTTGCCATGCCATTCATCCTTGGATGAAGTAGCAGCCTACAAGTGATGGAAGACAATCTATCAAGGAAGGGCATTTCCAGTTACGCATAAGGAAGCTTCCTTCTATGCAGAGAAAAAGGTATCAACAAAATACCATGTGAGAAGCACGATCCAGTGATGGGAAAACATAGTTCCAAAGACAATCCTCCCACATGCTCTTTGAAAGCTTTTGTCCATGAGTTCCAAGTGTTTGAAAAAGTGTGCGGATTGCTGAATTTCTCACCTGTTAAATAAAGTACTCAGGAAAAGGATGGAAAAGTTATCTTCACTAAAAGACCTAAAACAACAAGGATTCGACATGTCAAGTCAGTGATGTATTCCTACTAATTTGCCCTGATACGATAAGCACCTAAGATCATTTGATTATTAAGATGTCAATAGCTTCAAAATTTTGTCATAAAATCATAAGTAACTTGGTTAAATCTTGGTGAGGCTGTCCATGATCCATATTCATCAGATCTATGTTTTCTTTGCCATGAATGTCCCTTCGACCATTCATAGTTGTCAAGGAACCAAAGAATTTGCAACTTACTTCCATGATTTTATATCTCAGTAGTCCACATCCTATGGTTTCTGATAACTGCATCAAAGTATGTAGACCTCCACGAAAGTAGTTGTTTAAGAAATTTTTTGACAATTAATGCCTCTCTTCATATTATGAGTCCCAAATGGACTATGACACACTAAAACCAAGGCCCTCCAAGACCATAACTTTGAAAAAGTGCACGTTAAATATTTCCACACAGGATCCCCTCGTAATAGCTGTAGTTAATGGAACGAATCAAGTAGACAACAATTGCAATTGCACTCAGTAAGTCACAAAAGCATCATCATCTAGGTGTTGCAGAGCATGTGACAGTCTTAATTCATATGCACAGTTTTCAGGACCTTGTCTGATTATCTTGTCAAGCAATGAATGAACCTACACGTTTGTAAAGACAAACATGGTCCAAGTTATCTTATATGTTAATCTTCATAGCATCAATATGTGTAAGGACTTTATTTGTGGAAAATCATGTCAATAATGGAAGCAAACTTATATAAAAAAGATTTACATTGTGGCTTTTTTAAGTTTTAACATAACACATGTAATAACATTTGACCAATCAAATTACATAAAGTGCAGATATATTGACTAAAGACACTAGGAACGATGTACCTAGTTCCCTTATGTTTTCTTAATTTATTCTACATGTCTCCGCTTTTGTAGTTTTCTACACAATGTCCTTGTACTGAAGAGAAGGTATCAAGATTATCAACATTATCCTCACAGACTATTATTGACTAGTGATTCGGTTATATTCTTAACTTGTAATATGGATGTCAAACCCGTATCTTTTGAAATAAGTAAACTTTCTTAGGACAATCTCACCCCTATGATAAAATGTTTTCTAGAAAAAGCAATTCATGACTGAGCGGACCAGCAGTGTCCAATATATGGCATGAGAAGATGAAATAATTTCTGATACCTCAGGCCTCTCGTCTGCTCCGAGTATTTGAAGCAACGAGAAGATAGAAATCAGCAAATTGTCACGTTCAACCACATTTAAAATAGAAGCTTGGTTGTTAATTTTGTTTGAATTGAGTATTTCCTCTTCTCTCTTCTCAGCATCTGCTTTCTCTGAAAATAAAGAAAGATCTATGCTTACTGCATTTTACAGCAAATAAAAAAACTTAGTTATCATCCACACCTGTTTCAACTTTGAGATCAAAGATTCGCTTACCACTTTCTTCGCTACTCAAACGAAAGTGTCCTTTTGCTATAAAATCAGTTGTAGTCCACAAGAGACCTATTGCAGTCAAGCTTATGTTCAACTCAGTCTGCTGAGCGCTATAGGCACCAGTGACATCAATACACCTGCATTTTTGTAACGAGAAAATAATTAACAGCTTGTAGAAACACAACGAAAATATATCAGCCTAACTAGGGAGACAAAGATATGAGAAGCCGTAGCCAAAAAAATGTGAACAAGCACTTAGCAGAATCAGCAGGCAAATGGTGAATGTGCGATGAGAGACTACTTCAGCATCTTCCTATAATCCTATTACTATCCTTGGATGACGATTATCAAAGACTTTAACTAACAGTTGAGCACGTTCTTCCTCATGCATCATGACCTTGACTAGAAGAGGATGTGAAATTTCAATGTAAGTTCTGACAGTATGAGAAAGCTTACAACTTGTTGCACAAGAGTACCCCTCACAAAAATTGGAAGCCCAAATCAATATGGCTCTCCAATAAATTTCACTGTCAACAAGAATTATCTCAATCTAGCACTGGTGAAAAGCTTTTGGTAGGTTTAAGTCATAGAAGAAACAAAGATAGCATCGATGCAAGAGCCTTTTTCAGCTATAAGCAATACCAAAAAAAAGGTCATGACGAGCATACATTAGTACACCATAACAAGCCAGCGTCAAAAAGTTTCTAAAGGAACAATAAAACACTTAAATGACGCTTACACTTTAAGGCAGTCCACAGGTATTGTTGAGAGACCATCATTCATGATGACACGAAGGCTCTGCATAACCAAGAAAGTAACGGGGTCAAAAATAAAGACACTTCAGTTTGACCAGTATCATTCTATAGACTACCCTAGACAAGACAGGATGCGGTAAGAGAGAAACTTAACATTTTACTTGGTCAATTGCCAAAGTTCACTTTGTTTGACTTTGAAAACATAATTACTTCACAATGGTACAAGATACTTCATCACAAAACAAAGCAACATAATCATACTCAACCCAGAGTCACAGAATGCTCAGGTTGGATAAACAACAGGAACATTTTCAATAAAAATACATTGGTTATCATAGACTACAATGGTAAGAAAGTCAATACCAAACAAAGTGCAAGGAAATAGAATTAGATTTCCTAACCTGGAATCCCAACGTGATTAGTTCTTTCTCTGCTGAACAGGCAACAGACCTTGAAAAAGCACGATAACAAGATATAAAGAGCTTCAGCATCAATAACAGAGAATCTACACAACGGGAAGAGTTTCAACAGAAAAAGAATGTGATTTACAGAAAGCAGAGGGGACAACCTTAACATCTCAAGTATGTCCTGCCAGCTATCATGCAGCTTTTCTCCATGCCTCTGAGAAAAATTTTGCAAAATATTAAAATACACGGAAAGAAAGAAGAAAAAATTCAGAACAGTACGCAGACCGCTTCTCAAATTACCTCCAGAACATGAAGAAGAATCCTCAGAGATCTAAAGCGGACATCAAAACTCTGAGTAGAAAAGTACAGTACCCTTAAGGGTGATATGACAGCACGTTCAAGTGATCTTAAATCTACAGATGCACTTTTTACCTGAATACAGAACATAATTATTCACACTTCAATAAAACTGGATTCTTTGGCTGATATCAAAAGCACTCACACATTGAGAATCTGGAATTGACCCCAATGCGACAAGGTCCTGAAACTGATCGGAGCCCAGAACAGCACAAATCGACCTATCTAAAGCATCAAGTGCCATGCTCCTCAGATATTGATTAGAGTTCTCCGCAAGCTGCAAACAAGAAATACTATCAGAAATCCAAAGAAGACCAGCAGAAGCAGTGCCATAGACAGAACATTACCTCAAGGAAATGGCCTACAACTGGACCCCATAGAGGCTCCACTCCTTCAAAAAAAATTAATTCATGAGAATCATATTAGATTTTATAGTATCCTACGTCTACGAGCACTTGTGAAAACAATCAATGCAACATACAACATACAGACCACAGATTAAGTTGAGTCAAAATCATTATAGCCAATCTAATAAACCGATGTTATTACTTTCTAGGGCTACTAATTTAAGTTTTCTTTGGAATAACTCTAAAATATATCCACAGTATTGAAGGGTTCAACTCAATTGGAGTTTCTCACTTTAATCTCCAAACACACTCTATAAAGTTTACAGGGTTCTTCTTACTAAACTTCCACCGTTGTTTTTTTATGCTCACGTGTTTTATTAAAGGTTTTATGCTAAGTACTAGAAAAGAATATAGAGAGGTTTTATGCTAAGTATTGAAGGGTTCAACGGTTGCAGCAGAAACGCAGAGTGGCTAACATAGGCACAAAAATACAAACAGATAGCAAGTGACAGCGTGAAAAAGACTAAGGCAAGGTGCATTGAGCTTGTATACACTAATACACTTTCACACCTACAAGAGTACGCTTATTTTTCATGTTTAAGTGAATGCAAGCAAATCTATCTCCAATGTCCATCAGACATCTAGCACAAAAATTCGGTCCGCAACTAAACTTTTCCACCTTAACTAAGCATTTAGGTGAAGCTCCCAGCACTCCAGGCTAGCATCTGTACGCTCAGAACAAGGTGTTAAAATGACCCATATCAAGAATTCAAGATATTTGAGGTAGATGCTGAATTTCATTTTCTAGGTAAGACAAAACTACAAATGTGAATTTTTATGAAATGGAAAGGAAGTTGAAGTGAGAAAACGTCAGTAATGTAATCATGGCATATGTAGCCTTGGTGAGAAAGTATCCTTCTTTCCCACCTCCTCCTAGTAGTATCTTGGGTAGCATATATATCCTTCACTTGTGATTTTTATTGTCAGACCCGCTCCAGTCTCCCCCTTGAAAAAAAGGGGGAAAGACAAGAAAAACTCAACGGATCCTATCTTGAGAAGAAGAAAGAAACAGTTTAGAGGTGTCTTTGCCAGTATTCTTGTTACTTAAAAATGGATCAACAGCTCCAAACCACTGAAAAAACATGGTTTGGATAGTTACTCAAATCTCAACATCAAAAGCAATGATAGAGGATGATTTCAGGTTATGTACTTCAATTCAGGAAAGATACTGTTATGCACCATGTGAGGCTACCTAGGCCACCTGTCCTTTATACATATGCTCGTACAAGAAAGAAAGAATCAACAAAAGGGCAAATCAGGGCTGAGGAAAGGTGAGCTGGCATATGCAAGCTGGACCAATCAAAAGGGAAAGAATAAGAAGGATTGGACTATAAATAGAATGCTGAGGTTTATGGTAGAATCATCCTGAAAAGAAGTGAGCAATTAATTAGTTTGTATTGTAGCTAAAAGGAGTGCCCACAACTCGAAAGTGGTGTAGTTTTCTCATTGTGCAATACAAAGGCTCCTGCCAGCTTTCCCCTAAAATATTCTACTGCTATTACTGTCACTTTTCTTGCCATTAACATTTATATTGCTGCTGTGATTTGCTGTGAGTGTGTTGCTGAAACCCAGGTCATAACAACTTGGTATCAGAGCCTACCTTTCTGGGTACCTGATGGCCCCAACTCAGGGGCAGAGGATGGATACGTTGGAGTCACAAGTGAACGAACTCAGGGAGTCGTTTGAAAATGAGGCAGCCAACCTCAGGCAGCTCATTCACATGGAGGTTGGGGAAAAAATGAAGGTAGATCTGGAGGAATCAAACAAAAAGCTCAGAGAAGACTTTTACAAGGTAGCAAATCAGCTAACCGAAGAACAGGCCAAGATAAGAGAAGATATTCGAGCCTTGGTAGCAGTGGTGGGAAAAAGGCCGGAAACACCCCCTCCTGGTTTTGAATTTCAGCAACCTCGCCAAAATGGGTTCATAGGCAACCAGGGTCCAGGCGGTGTTGGAACAAACTTAGGGCAGAATAATGGTGGATATGGAGGAGCCCAGTTCGGCAACGGTCAAGGAGGTGGTTCTTCGTGGAGGAATAAGAAGTTAGACATGCCTACCTTCGAAGGGCATAATCCCGATGGCTGGATTCTCAGGGCGGAACGTTTCTTTAATTTTTATCGGTTGAATGAGGAAGAGAAGATGGAGGCAGCAATTGTGGCTTTCGACGGAGAGGTGTTAGCTTGGTTCCAGTGGGAAAACCGGCGTCGACCAATAGGAAGGTGGGACGAACTACGGCTGCTGCTAATCCGGCATTTCCGTTCGTCGTCGGCTGGCTCCCTTCATGAGCAATGGCTGGCACTGAGCCAAACTGGAACAGTGGCTGAGTATAAACGGAATTTCATTGAGTTAATAGCTCCCTTGGAGGATGTTCCAGAGGCCATAGCATTAGGGCAGTTTTTAAATGGGTTAAAAAAAGAAATACGGGCCGAAGTCCGGTTGATGGGTGCAAGGAGTTTAGAACAGGCCATGGAGTTGGTTGTCAAGGTGGAAGAAAAGGGAAAATATTTGCAGCCCAACAGGAGTTTTGGTCCAAGGATCAATAACTCACTACCTTTCACTCAACTGGGCCGGCCCAACACATTACCCACTCACTCACTTCAGTCAACAGCCCCACAAAAAAGTCTTGTAGCACCTTTGACCAGCTCTCAAACATAAACTTCATCCAACACCGTTACCCAGCCACTATACCCGAAAGTTCCCACCACCTACCGGAACCCACGAAACAACGGAGGAGTCCGGGACTCCTCCGAGCAGGAAATGCAATACCGCCGGGAAAATGGCCTTTGCTTCAGATGTGACGGAAAATGGGAGGCCAACCACCGCTGCCACAATCGCAAATTGAGTGTTATGATAGCCGGGGAAGACGAAGAGGTGACAGAAGATGCCGAAGAGGGGGATGAAGAAGAGATAGAGGAAGAAGAAGTTCAGGTGAATTCGGTTGAAGTCTCATTATGCTCGGTGGTAGGGCTAACTAGCCCTAAAACAATGAAGATGGAAGGAAGAATTGGTCACAATAGCGTGGTGGTGATGGTGGACCCAGGCGCCACCCACAATTTCATCTCCACCACCACGGTAAAAAGGCTCGGGCTCACGGTCACCGGAAAACAAACCTTCGGGGTGTCTCTAGGTAATGGGTCAACTGTGAGAGGGCAAGGGGAATGTCAAAAAGTGTCTCAGAAAATGCAGGAAATTCACATCGAGGAGGACTTCCTACCCCTAGAATTAGGGAACTCTGATGTGATACTTGGGGTGCAATGGCTAGAGAAGTTGAGGGAGGTCACTACTAATTGGAAATCTCAGGAGATGAGTTTTGTAAACGGAGGCAAACGAGTTAAATTACGGGGAGATCCCTCTTTGACGCGAACTCAGGTTTCTCTCAAGGCGATGTTGAAGGCCTTAAGGAGCGAAGGGGGAGGGATAATGGTGGAATGCAGCCACGTTAAGGAGACCGAAACTGATCAGAATGATATTCCGTTGTTTTTAGAACCCTGCTCAGAACCCACAGCGGTGTGTTCGATCTGCCCCCTGGGCTACCTCCGATACGTGACAAGGAACATGCCATTCTTCTCAAGGAAGGCAGCAATCCCGTAAGTGTAAGGCCGTACCGATATCCCCAAGTTCAAAAAGATGAAATTGAGAGGTTAATTCAAGAAATGATGGAAGCAGGAATCATTAGACCGTCCAGTAGCCCATTTTCGAGCCCGGTGTTATTGGTCAAAAAGAAAGACGGATCTTGGCGCTTTTGTGTCGATTATCGGGCCTTAAACAAAGAAACAGTGCCCGACAAATACCCCATTCCGGTAATTGATGAATTATTGGATGAGCTTCATGGGTCGGCGGTGTACTCTAAACTCGACCTTAAATCGGGTTACCATCAAATCCGAGTGAAGGAAGGAGACATTCCAAAAACAGCCTTTAGAACCCACGAGGGCCACTATGAGTTTTTGGTGATGCCGTTCGGACTCACTAACGCCCCGGCCACCTTCCAATCCCTAATGAACGAGGTATTCCGACCCTTTCGTCGTAAATTTGTGCTAGTGTTCTTTGATGATATACTTGTGTATAGCCGTGATGAAGAGACCCATTATCAACACTTAACCCTAAGTACTTGAGGCTTTGGAGCGGCATCATTTGTTTGCAAACAAAAAGAAATGTGATTTCGGGAAGCAGGAGATCACATACTTAGGCCACATTATATCCAGCCAGGGAGTGGCTGTGGATAATGAAAAAATTCAAGCTATGTTACAGTGGCCTACACCCAGGAACATACGGGAGCTGCGGGGGTTTCTCGGCCTCACCGGGTACTATCGAAAATTCGTAGCAGGATACGGAAAGATTGCAGCCCCTCTAACTGCCCAGTTGAAGCGTGACTGTTTTGAATGGAACGAAGAGGCCACAGCAGCCTTTGCGCAATTAAAGAATGCCATGACCACCGTGCCGGTGCTGGCATTACCGGATTTTTCCAAAGAGTTCATCATTGAGGCAGACGCATCGGGATATGGGTTGAGAGCAGTGTTGATGCAAGACCACCGTCCCATTGCATACTATAGTCATACGTTGGGAGTCCGAGCTAGGATGAAATCAATTTATGAAAAAGAGCTCATGGCTATAGTATTGGCCGTATTGAAATGGCGACATTACCTTTTGGGGAGGCGATTCATGGTCCGAACGGATCAACAAAGCTTGAAGTATCTTCTCGAGCAAAGGGAAGTGGGGGCCGAATACCAACGATGGGTGTCTAAGCTTATGGGGTTCGACTTTGGAATTCAATACAAGCCCGGAACGGCAAATCGAGTTGCGGACGCCTTGTCTAGGAGAGAGGACCTCCAGGGGAATTGAGTACACTCATCACCATGTCCGGCATTGATTGGAACTCCATCCATACCCAACTCAACAAAGACCCCTATATTTTGGCCCTGGTGCATGACGCACAAAACAGCCCACAGACCACAGTGGGTTTTTCGGTGGAAAATGGCAGGTTACTCTACAAAGGGCGAGTGGTCTTACCACCCAACTCCGGGCTAGTGCAAGAGGTCCTTCGTGTGTACCATGACAGCCCTATCGGGGGCCATTCCGGCGAGCTAAAAGCATACCTCCGCATTGCACAAGAATGGTATTGGTATGGGATGCGAAAGGCCATCACCAACTACATCCGGGCATGTCCTACTTGTCAACAACAAAAGTCTTCTACTAAGAGTCCAGCCGGCCTTTTAAAGCCTCTTCCAATTCCGGAGTTAGTTTGGGAAGACATTTCGATGGATTTTGTGGAGGGAATGCCCAAATCTCAAGGGGTAGATACGGTGCTTGTAGTGGTGGATCGCTTAACGAAATACGCCCATTTTTTGGGTCTTAAACACCCCTTCACCGCCGTAGATGTTGCTGCCCTGTTTGTGAAAGAGGTGGTCCGCCTTCACGGGTTCCCCGCTTCTATTGTGTCGGATCGTGACAAAATATTTCTAAGTCACTTTTGGAAGGAACTCTTCCGTTTACAAGGAATAAGCCTCAAAAGAAGCACGGCCTACCATCCCCAAACGGATGGGCAAACCGAGATTGTGAACAAGGCCTTGGAGACGTTCTTGCGTTGCTTTGCAAGTGGCCAGCCACGCCAATGGGCAAGGTGGCTACCATGGGCGGAGTATTGGTATAATACTTCGACTCACACCTCCACTCACCTCACACCCTTCAAGGCTCTATATGGTCGTGATCCACCACCTTTAGTTCGAATTGGGCAAGGTAACACTCCTGTGGGAACTTTGGAATCACAACTCCAAGAGCGTGATGCCATCCTTGATGACTTAAGAGTCCAATTGCTCCGTGCCCAACAAAAGATGAAAACAAAGGCCAATCAAAAGCGGAGGGACTTACAATTCGAGGTGGGAGACTTGGTCTACTTAAAGTTGCAACCATACCGCCAAAAGTCCTTAGCCTCTCGACCCTTTGCCAAGCTTGCTCCACGTTACTATGGACCTTTCAAGGTGCTACAACGCATTGGGCCAGTTGCCTACAAGCTGGAGCTGCCCCCAGAGTCAAAAATTCACCCCACATTTCATGTCTCCCAGCTCAAAGAGGCCATAGGCTCTGCTATCACCCCACAAGCCTTACCTCCTCAACTGAATTCTGACATGGAGCTAGAAGTACTACCTGAAAATCTGCTCAATGTGCGCACCAAGCACCATCCTCAAGGCCCAACCCAAGAGGCGTTGATCAAGTGGCAAGGGCTGCCGGAATTTGAAGCTACGTGGGAAGATGTGACAGCCATCATTGATCACTTCCCTTCCTTCCATCTTGAGGACAAGATGGTTCTTTGGGAGGAGGGTAATGTTATGCACCATGTGAGGCTACCTAGGCCACCTGTCCTTTATACATATGCTCGTACAAGAAAGAAAGAATCAACAAAAGGGCAAATCAGGGCTGAGGAAAGGTGAGCTGGCATATGCAAGCTGGACCAATCAAAAGGGAAAGAATAAGAAGGATTGGACTATAAATAGAATGCTGAGGTTTATGGTAGAATCATCCTGAAAAGAAGTGAGCAATTAATTAGTTTGTATTGTAGCTAAAAGGAGTGCCCACAACTCGAAAGTGGTGTAGTTTTCTCATTGTGCAATACAAAGGCTCCTGCCAGCTTTCCCCTAAAATATTCTACTGCTATTACTGTCACTTTACTTGCCATTAACATTTATATTGCTGCTGTGATTTGCTGTGAGTGTGTTGCTGAAACCCAGGTCATAACAGATACAAGGTTGGTAAAAACTAACACGAAATTTGATCACTTTAAGACAATTATATACCTTATAAATGAACTTCATAAATGAAACAAAAACTTTTCAACAACCAAAAGTCGGTGAAGTGGGTGATTGAGCTCAGTGGAAAGCATAGCAGTAGAAAGATTTGCAAGAAAAAAAAATACGTACTGTGAACATTATTAACAAGGATAGATATCATTCTTTCGACAGAAAAACTGATGCTTCCAATTTTCTGACTTGAGGTTTGAGGAAAACTGCCAGAAATTCCAGGTAGGGATTGTTCTGACAATTGGCAAAGTGCAGAGACTAGTGACTTCACTGCCGATATATGCATCAGTGCAGAACTTTCAAATAGCTACAAAATGTTAATGGAAAAAGTTAGACTCTAGCATGCATAAAGGATATGGATGGTGCTCCAAGTAATTAGTTCCAAAATCGGCTATAAGTATTTCTTCACCTGAGAATTTAAAGAGGAGAGGATGTTAAAATCACTATATTGCCCAGATGACTCCCTGCTCAGCCTACTCACAGTTGTCGACACTTCCTGATATATAGGAAATAAAAATAGTAAGTTTACGCCAAAGAACGTCACAAAAGGTTACAAGCAAGCTCCTACATAGATGCTTTTAGCCAAATGCATATGCACCACAATATGAAGCATATACATAACTACCATACTAAAACCCAGCTACATATGATCATTACTACCTGAGTAGTAGCATGAGGTGAGTGAATCGTCCGGTCCAAGGCTGCTAACGTTTCCAACACCTGCAACAATTTCCAGGATTTATAGTCGGAAATTTGGCATGTAATCTTTAAGCATATATGTATATATTTAGAAACATGTGTGCCAGATTACCAGGACCCAAGAGGGACCTAACACATTATGTAGCCGATGAGCTACGTTGAAGAGAGTCCTCAATGCCTGATGAAATAAGAAAAAGAATAAACCAAATTAGATTGTTTGACCCCCTCTTCCAGGATAAAAGTTTCTAATGGAAAGGATAAGTCAATGTTGGGAATCGTCAAATATAAAGGCATGGAGACTTTTACCTGAACATTCTTGGGAGTCAAAACAAGGCCATCTCTCTGATCAGCGAGCGATTCAGTCCGTTTTGAACCAGGAGATTGTAAATGACTACAACATACAGTTACATGCGATAGTTTAAGATAATTAGTTCAGAAACTATTCCCAATCCAAATGTAAATAAGCCGGCGATCGTTGCTTAAAACAAAAGGAGAAAGACAAGAAGCAAGAGAGGGAGGATAAGAAAAAAAAAAAAAGAACTCTTGAAACAATGAAATTAGATGAGGATGCCATGAGCAAATAAACAAGCTCCTAGTTTTCTAGTAATTTAATGATAATCACCAACTCTGCAAAGAATTTCCGTCGTGATTATCGATCACTGTCTAGAAGCCATTCCAGTATAAGCAATTTTACTTATCAAATGTTCAGCAGAGATCCAAACCTTTTCTTTTCAATCTCACAGGGAATGTTGATAGTAAATTTGCAAAGCGATGCCAAAAAGGAGTTCAATGGCTCCACTGAACGGAGAATCCCACAAGCCTGTAAAAAACAAACTTCCATGATCAGTCCAGGCTGCAAGTACAAAAGGCATTTGATAACAGAAAATAAACACATCTTCGGGACATGTACCCTAAACATAACCAGAATTTTTCCCCAAGAGTTCACATCCACTCATGAGCATCATACCTGAGTGAAAGCCTGGTACCCTTTTAATATCTCCAACACAATTGCCTCCCCTTGAGATCTACAAAGTCCACTCTAGCTTAGAACTGAGAATTGAGACAAGCTTTAAGTCATGAGATTTAGCAGTAAAGCATCATACCTTGCCAAAATCAGGGAGAGGGTATCAAGTATTGTCAACCACAATGAATCAACCATCGAAGAACAGAGAAATGCTGTCTTTCCAGTCAACTTTGCAGGGGGATCAGACTCACATTTAGGGGATTCAAGCTGACACCAAATGCCAAGAGTTTAGACATTATGTAACTTGGTGAGAAGTTTACAATAACCACCGCTTACAGAAAACCTAAGAAGTTACCTCCCCAGCATCTACTGCTTCATCTGTTAAGGTAGCAATAGTAAAGACAACACCCAAAAGACCCTCAATTGCCAATGTTATTGCATGAGCTTCACTCGCAACTAATACTGCAGCATTGGATGCATCGGTGTCCATGATCCACTCAATACCTATCATACCACAAGGTTAAGTAACGCACTGCCAGCAGAAGACCGACTCTTACATTAAAGAAGTGTAAAACCAGATCTAAAGAGGTTGCTGGTCAATAAAGTTTGACAGTTACAGAAAGGACAATCCGAAAAATAAACAGAATAACACGCAAGCTATGCAATATAACGATCTCCATGAGAAATCCTAGTACACAAGTACAGTCAACAATCAAACTCATAAGTAATCACCTTTGGCTTTGCTGCTAAACATTCCAGCGACAGCTGCCAAACTCTCTTCACTTGTGTCTTGAACCTTACCCATGAACATACACAGTCAATAACACTCGAAAAAGTTATTCTTACTACACTAGTAATTGAATAACAGTGTTTAGCATTAGCATTCATGATGTAAACCAACAGAAGAAAAGAGTGGCACATCGGCTAAATTTACAATGAATTTGAATGGAGCAAGGTGCAATGATACCTTGTAACTCTTACCTGTAAACTTGACACAACACGTGCAAGAGCCTTCACAATATTCTCCACGACATTTGTATTGCTAGGGTTCCTAGAGATTCATATCATAGTTTAGGCCAGAGAATAAATAGCAATAAATGTCAAGATCATTTACAATGATTTGTTCAATATTTTTTAGGGATCTACCATGTTCAGATTTCATTTATTTAGAGGATAATTTCTTAACATGTTTTTTTGATATATCACAAAGTATGCAAGAGAAATTATGGGGTTCAGCATTCAGGGAAATCATTGACAATCTGGCCTTTCGCAGGGCCTCACACAGTCACGCTTCCTACAATAGCCCTCCAGGCTTATTTCAGAGGTCTTGTCGTCTTTTTTTCTCTTTGTTTAAAATAAGATGGAAAATTAGGAATAGAAATATAGAATACATTGTAGTCACTTTTGGTCGAAATTCCCCTGGTCATCGTCAATGTACTTGCCAGAAACTCATCACTAGTACGAGAAAGCTCAAAGTAACTGATTATTCATTCAGGATATTTAGGTCCAGTCATTAAAAAAGAAAATTTAAAACCAAATTCGAGCCGCAACAACCGCAACGCGGTGCGTGACCAAGGTATCCATTCCGTTCTTGCGAACCTGCGACCGTTTCTACGACCATGAACGAATCCGTATTTTTGAACCACGGGGTAGATTTTTCAGGGGAGTTACTTGGGCAGGGGAGCAGTCCTCCATCGTCTTCTTCCTTGCCTCTGCCATTTCCTCATGGTTCAATATGCTTTGGGGTTTGGGGGAAAATGTTGACATTCTTAGAAGAAAATCTCTAATATATTTTGAATGCTCTCGAGTCTGTTTTCTGCGAGAAAATAATGATTGAAGTGTTTTTCTTTGGACAAGAATAAATGTTTTGTTAGAAAATGAAAAGATTATTATGGGAGGACGACAAATTGTCCTCAAAAGTTGGCAGGAAAATTAAACTAAAATGCAAAGAAACAGCAAACAAAAGAATCCAAATTCCAGCTAAGTCCTATACCTTGACATGGACATCATAGGTAAAGCTTAATGCTCAACTCTGAATTCCAAACTTCCTATTTTCATATTTTCTTACTAGTTCAAGTCTAGATATCAGATTTTGGTGTTTTTCCCATTGAGTCGACCAGCTCCATGTAACGACGAATTACATTCGAAAGACACCAAGGAGTGTTGCCCGTTAACAAAAAGAGGGCTGATGACAAAAGGCTCAAGCACAGGTTAATCAGAAGTTTAAAAACACCCATTGTCTCTGTTCCCAAAAGAAAGATCCCAACTTGAAAAAGATGACAGGACAATCATTCTTCTCCTTCAGAGGGAAGGCCGCAAATCTGATGTGTATACTATGACGGACTAGAAGACACCAGGCTTCCTGATTCTGATCTGTAGGAGCTCCAAAGCCTCCAAAACCCAATGCTAAAAAATGATTGCTATTATCTCTTGGACATTTTGGCAGCAAATCCACTGTTGGTATATCTCATCAGAAGGTTCTGTTGGCACTCTTCTGGTGTCTTCTAATGAATTTTTTTGAACCCGGAACCATCTTCCTATTTCTTTCTGTAGTTGGAAGCAAGCAAGAAAATTATGGATGTGGTCCTGTTGGCAATAGCGGTTGCATTGTCGCTGAAGAACCTTGTAAAGGATGAATGAACAGATTGCGTGGTGTAGACGTTTTTGAAAAAAATCACTTCTAAGGTTTTTGAAGCTCAATTTTGCATATTTCTAGTTCACGTAACATTCTTTCAACATCATATGACCAAATCTATCATATGATTAGGGATTTGGGTCAAACTTTGGTGAATGGATAATCAGGGTCTGTTCTCCGCACCTTGTTTCAGTTTAGTTCAGATTTTCAACTCAGTTGTATACAATGCTTTTACTCTCACATTTCACTATTCCTTTCCGTTCAGTTACATTTTTTCAATTCAATTCCGTTCAGTTCAGTTGAGAGCCGAAGAGAACATGCCTTTACTTAATACCTGAATGCCTCATCCTATTATTAATATAAAAAGACACAACTCAAGCAATCGTCTCATTCTTCTCTAAATCTTTGTTGTGTGCATGTTGTTTTTGTGTTGCACTGTAGCTTTTCCCTCTCTTTGTTTAGGCCAATCCTAAACTGGAATGGATTTTACAGAAGAAAAAAATGTTTCAAAGCGGTGAGTCATCACTACGTAACGGAACCAGGAGGTATGTAGGATGTGATTTTTGTCAAATGGTATGTAACACTTGTCACACTTCTCGATGCCATTCAACGGTTTTAGATGACGATTCATGTTAGCCGACCCCAACCATTTTGGGAATAAGGCTTAGTTGTTGTTGACCTTGTTGTTGTTGTTGTTGTTGTTGTTGTTATGTAACACGGTGTTGTGGAACGAAAAGTTCAAAATCTGTTATAGCCAATACGTAATGGAACGGCTGAGTTCTGATTGCATGGTGGAAGTCCATGTTCCCAATAAATATTTGATTTTATGAGGAAAACTTTTAGGGAAATTTATGGTGGCCTCCAACTTTGAAATATTCCATATGGTGGCAAGCAAAAATATTTGTGCGACCCTCAACTTAACGATACTAAACTTCATGGTCTAATTTGCCAAAATCATGGGCTAATCCATCATTAAAGAACAAATTACTAACCTATCCCTAGTTAACAAACAATTTATAACCCATGCTCACTCTCCTCTTCCCTCCCCTTCACGCCGATGAACACAAAGCGAGGAGACGAGACAGATACCTCGCCGGAATATCCATTTCTCCTTTCTACTTTTTCGCCATTTTTAATCAACTTTACTCTCTTGTATGAATTTCTCACCCTACATTATTGGTATAATCACATCTAATTAATCCGATAATAGCAAGAACTCTTTCAATTTCTTATTGTTTGGTTATGATAATGAAGAAAGGGAGCTTTGTAATTAGTCATGTATCATTATCGGTGTTAAGCTCTAAACTGGCTGTAAACAGTCTACAATTGCAGCCGCAGCCACAACCCACCAGCCTTACAACCCCGTCCAGATTTGGCCACGTAATAGAGAAAAATCGCTTAAGTTAATGTTATTCAAAGACTGCTTAATAATTCTGAAAATCAAAACGTGTGAAACTGATTTTCCAAAAAGTAAAATAAAGCCACAAACTCATGTATAAATTCTTTTCTAATGGCTCTTTTTTTCATCATTCATAATCTACAACACATTTAACTTAAATTAAGAGAATGTCGTCCGCCAAATGGAGCAAAGTAGTACACACAGAGAGTTTATTAGATGAATAATGCCATATTCAATCTCAAAAACTCATCCAACAATTGCAAAGCTGCTAAGATTTAATTTTTCGTGCAATCAACCCATTTCCACATTCTCAAATATGGGTCTTTTTAAAAAAAGATGTGAGAGGAGTGAAGTGGGGAGTGACACAGGAGGTTGAATGGTTATGGCGTGAAGACAGTGAAGAGAAGAGTGACAAAAGAGTTCCAAATTGTTTATTCACTAGGGTAGGTTAGTAATTGTTGCTTTAATGATGGGTTAGTCATGAATTTTGATAAATAAGGCAACTAAGTATATTATTGTTAAATTGAGGGTCACTTGATATAACAACATTTTTTTGCTTGCCACCATATGAAATATTTTGAAGTTCGAGGCCACCGTATAGAATCCCCCCCCCCAAAAAAACTTTTATTAACAACTCACAAATGAATAGTTAATTACCGGACCAGATAAAGCGCTTCAGGCTTCAGCTTAATGTTATCACGGAAAGGACAATGTACAAGTAGAGTGTTTTCATTTGTCTCAGCTTCAGGCTTGAACATACCACCTGTCCACCATGCTAAACAATGTAAAGTACTAAAGAATACTCGGTACTGAGTTCATCTCTTTAGAAACATCAAAAGGGCAGGTTTTGGGTTGATGCACGAGGCCATTGCATTGGGAATGCTTCAATGAAAGGTCTGATCAGCTCTATGCAAGTTTCCGAACCCTGGAAAGAATCTGAGACGTCCGAGATAGTGTTGTGGATCCTCAAAGTTTAAAGTGATGATGGTGTTCAGGATCACGATCAATTTCAAAAGAGTTCAAAGTGATGATAGTGTTGTATTAATACATCGAAAATAATGTAAAATCAAGTTAGTCATTGATTAGTACAGCAATCCAAAGATATGATATAGTGAACTATTGGGTTGATATGTTCGTTGGAGTGATAATAAGACTACCACTGACGGGATTAATGTTTAGGAATCCATATTGCCAAAAATGGAGAGCTCGATGTCAATTATTATCCTCCTTTTGTCTGGTGTGTGTCGCGGTCTTGCGGATACCATTCAGCCGAAGCTCCATTTCCACTTCTACCCACCCTTGGGAGGTACGTGATGCTGAAATAGTAATAGTACTATTGGGCTAATACTCCCTCCGTTTCTCAAAAATTGTTACACTTTCCTTTTTAATACGTTTCATTAAACTTGTTACTCTTCTACTTTTTCCATTTTGGATATATGGCCCACTAGTTTTTATTCAACTAAAATGTTAGTGGGTCCTACACTTTTACCATTTTGTCATGCTTTTATTATTTTATTCTTTGTTCTCTCTCTAAACTTACTTTTCATGTCATTGTCATGCTTTTTATACCCATTTCTTTGGTTATTGGGTTTTTGGGAGTGTAACAATTTTTAGGGAACAGGGAGTATTAATTAAACCTGTATTGCCAATTTCTTGCTTCTAAAAGCTTGGGCAGTTAAACGATCAGGTAGAGAAAGCTATTTTCAGTCTGTTGACTCTCAACAATTAAGGGGGACCGTGAAGGACATACTGTCAAAGAGCCCACAGTAGACACTAGACACTAATGATGCTTCTCCATATAGAAGTATTATATATGATTTGAAGGGGTAGAGGTACCTGCTTCCTGTGAGACACAATGAAGGGGAGAATCCCCTTGGAAGATGTTCTTAAGAAAAGGAAATTTAGACTCAGTAGAGGGTTTGTTGTTTTTGTGAAGAAAAGGTGAGGATCTTTCTGCTGGATTATGTTTTATACTTTTTCCCATTACTGGTCTAAAAATATGTTAATTATTGCCCCAAAAAGTCTAGGTTCAGTTACTGATGTCAAACATGGTTCTTCAGAGCAAGCAAGTCAAATACCCAATTACTGCAATTCAACACATAAAGATGGTACTAAGTCTTACATATCAAAATTCTGGAAAAGAACTCGCATGGTTCGCACCTCAACACAAAATCCCTGTCATATTGCACAGATATTATACACAAACCCAAGGCATCAAGTAAGAAAAATATACACTGCAGAGACAAGTAAACTTATTCGACTTACCCTCAATAGTTCAAGAACAAGAATATGGTGCCACAATGGCAGATCAAGAGCGGTGACCCTCACCAGCATACTCAGGAAAACCTGCCAAAACAAGTAGAGAAAGCACAGAGGACAAGTATTAACAAATCACTTCGATAAGTAGATTATTATCCTATTGCTTAAGTAACAAAATCAAGTTTGATAAACGCTTTATCAGCCATGATCCAGGTTCCGTATAAGGAAGACACATTACATATTTCAGGTTTGTCTATCCTCATGTTTAACCAAGAAAGATAAAAGGAAATATTAAGGGAGAGAGAGAAAGGAAACACTAAAGAAACAACCTTTTTACACACAGCCACTGAGGAAACCAATTGTGACTACTGCAGACTCAAAATATACCTTAAAGAAATTTAGTCAGTTCCCTTCATATGACGACCTTAAAATAGTCAGACTTGTCAAAGAGCTCCGTAAAATGGGCCAGGTCAAATGATGACGGTGCAAACAATAAAGGAAGAATGAGAATGACCAAAGGATCCCTTTCTTTTCTGATCAAACCGCAATATGGCTACTAGACTCAAAGTTATGATCAGATTCAATCAAAACTGATAACCCACTTGATGTACAGTCCCCTAACTCCGTGCGTCTGATCTCCTCCTAAAATGGTGGTCCAATGGATTTTTATGGTCAAGATATAATTATATATCCTAACATGCAAGTTGACAATGGAAATTCCCTGTCGATACGGGATCCACACTGCACTAGCTGTTAATTTAGAACTAATATCGGAACATTATCGAGAAAAGACAACTGATAAAGACCTAGGCAAAACGTACAAAGAGATAAGTTGCCACCCAATTTTCCTGTATAAAGCACATGTTGTACTACCTATCCCCAATTTTCTATTGAAGTAAAGCAAAAGCAGAAGACGCCACAGAACTTAATTTCCAAGAACATAATTTAATATTCAGGGTCACATCCATGTAATTACATTTAGGGTATTGAATTACCAAGGACAGCCCGTGACTTCTTCTCCTCTACTGAATATTCTTGGATGCAAGAAGAAGCCCACACCTCTCCACCTTGATATTACAAAAGATAGTTCCCCTACATCCATGGTTCGAAAATACGGGAACGGTTTCGGATACGGGAACGGTTCGGGTTTCGGGGTAAAGGAACGGATACGGTTGTCGCGGACCGCAATACGGTTGTTGCGGCAGGAATTAAGTTTTATAGTTATTTTTAAAAAAATGCTTTTATAGGACTAAATTTTCATTAAAGTAAATAATAAAAATCTTTATTAACAATTGAAAGGGGATAACTAGACTTAAAAGTTAAAACTTTTAAGGTAAGTAAAAAGCATAAAAGGTGTTAAAATGTTGGTTTTAAAAATAAGTATATAAAAGCTTTTTTTTTTAAAAAAAAAAAAAAACTGCTGAGGACAGCAGCACAGCACTAGTCAACGCACAGAGGAAGGCAAGAAGCATAATAAAATTTAGTTTTATATTGAATAAAAAAGCACCTTTACAGGCTTACTTCTATAATAGAAGATAGAGAAAGTAAAAGAGGGGGTGCACCTTGTTCCCAGATCTGAAGCTTCTCGAAGGAAGAAATAAAAGATGAAGAGAAGAAACTAATGAACGCTAACTCGCCGGAGCTTCTCGAATGCACTCACCGTCATCCTATGTCACCTCCGGCGAGTTCGTGGCCACCAATTGCTTCCTAATCACGAATTATTTTGCACCATGCTCGAAATTCATCTACAAAGCCTGGGTAAGAGTTATTTTCAATTAAAAATTGTTCTTTTTTCAAATTCTTTCTCAGATCTATCTTCTTCTCTCGCATGTGCCCTAAAAGCTTCCGTTTTGATGCGGAAAATGCGGGCGAAACCGTGTTGTCACGGTCAATACGGCCGTTCCGGCCAAAAAAACGGGGTTTTCAAACCCACCGTGCTGAACCGGACAAAAACGGTTCGGTGAACTTGAAAACCGTTCCAAAACGGGCGAACCGTTCCAGAACGGCCGTTTTTTTGAACCATGCCTACATCATGTAATCCTTCTACTCCTCCCAGGCAGCGGACAGCAACAAACACTCACAATTCCGTTCAATTTCTTAGCAAAAGGATGGAACGCAATATAACGAAAGGGTCTTTCACATAGACCTCAAAAGCAAATTAATTCTCCCTCTCTGAAGAGCAAACATTTTTCCACTTGGCACTTTTTCTAGAAGGGTTCTCACTCCCTGTCTCTCAAAATGAATTACAATTGCAAAACTCGATGAAACAGAAACACGACATGCAATGAAAAGTGTTAAGAGAAGGGGTGAGAACGTTAACTACTGTGCTACTCTTCTATTTTACTACATAAACTAATGCAAATCAAGGAGCTTGAAGTCGTTGAAGAGCAGATTGATACATAAGAATCCCTTTCCGGTCACAAGCAAGTAAACACCACTGCATCGAATTTCATCTTCTAGATAAAAAGATTCTTGTTAACGAAAGTAGATTTGCACATCGGAAAATAATCCTAAAGAGATAATGAATATATATAGAGCCAATTACACCGAAGAGATGCGAAAGTGCACCCTTAAGAAATTAAGAATAAACCGGAAATGCGAGAGCAAAAGCACAGATTTATCCCACAAAGACTCTCGACAAGAAGACTTGTTTTAAATTTTGGTCATTTCTGGCCACCATAATTTCAGAAGAAACAAATTGAACCTGCCATTGCACCATGAGATTCTGAAAGCAGACAAACTAACCCACATACACACAAACAACCTATTCTAGAAAGATATCGGTGAGGTCCATTTCGGATTAAAAACGCATATTCCCTTAAATGACAAAAAAAAAAAACAAGGCTCAATCTCTTTCATGCAGAATTAGCTTAGTGAAAACAATCACTATACCTCAGATTCAGTGATAAGAAATGAACTATATAGCCTGATAATGTGAGCTACTGAACGCAACAGCAAACGACGAAAGAAGGCCTCTCCTGCTTCTCCTTCAAGCTGGTAAGATGCAAAAGATAATTAACTTGCACAAATTCGAGATTGCTCCAACATATATATGGTGCACAACAACAATATACACTACCTCCTTTGTTTTTCTTGTACCATACTGACTTTCGAGTATGGACACACATGCTACAATTTGACCATCTTGTATTATTTATACGAAGGAAACACATATGTGAAGTCTTGTTAGATTCGCCTTAGTATCTATCTTCAATAAATCAACTTATTATTTTTACTCATACACAAGTGAAGATATCTATGCTCAAAGTGTGTGTCGGCAAACATGCCAACATCCTTAGGGTACGACTAAAAAAGGCGGAGGAAATACAACAAGATGCTACCTCAGCATTGGTGCGAAGAGAAGTCATCAGGAGCGAACATATCTTATGGCGCAAGACCTGCATTATCCAATCCGTCCTTTTAGAATTTCGACTTAAGGGAAGATTTACTTCTACTGACCTATGTAAATGGAGGTGTCTGATGAAACACATAATTACCTGCTCATATGGAACCAGGGTTCTGAATACAGCCACATAATTTGATAGGACAAACCTGAACCACAGATAAACAAATTTGACCCCAATAGCTAAAAGGAGTTGGTCATGCTGGTTGTGCAGATCCCAAAAGCACCCAATTACAAAAGGTATAATAAAGATCGAACTGAATAAATTAAACCAGAGTAGTTATAGTAAAGCCAAAACCAAGTCAAGATGTGTGTAAACATCAACAACATTGGTATTAAGCAGCAAAATCATGGAGCAAGGTTGTCTGACAAAATTCAGTTATGGAAGAGGTGATTACTACGTTATAAGATTGGTGATTATCACATCAAAAATTGGTACAGAGGTTGCAGAAGGATAATCATTAGCACTTCCAAAGTAGAAATAATACGTTATTCGTGATGGGACAAAAGCACTAGAGAAGCAGATCCTACAGCCTAAACCTCACTTATATTTCTTTCAGTTCTGTAGTCAGTTCTTCCTCAAGCAACCTAAGTTATACAATATATAGCGAAAAAGGTGGTTCCCATTTTCCAGCATCAGGAGAGCAGCATGTGGGGTAAATATTATAGTGCATAAAAGCCAATATTCACGCAAGACACAGGTAGAAGTCCAAGTTGCAAATGAAGTCACCATGAATTATCATGCCTTTTTCTCATTCATCTTCCTTATTTTTGGGTCCTTCTTTAAAGGTAAGTGAAATGTCGAAGGAAATTTTGCCTCACTACCTTTGATTTAATTTCTAGTGACAAACTACCTCCTACAAAAAAAATGCCAGGAACTACCATTTATGACAACCTTTCTTTTTGGCACGGCTATATTCCTTCTGTAGGTTGGCAAACTTTCCCGCATTGACCCTTTAGTGACCTTTTATTCCCTCCCTTTGCCTCTGTTGTTTCATATCTTCCCCTCCCTCTTAACAAAACTTTTGATTCAAACTCAGTCTCACTGCACTATGGAAGTAATCTCATACTAGAGAGGATGTTTTCTCTAAGATAGTGAATTTTAAAATCCCACCACCACCGCATGACCACAAAGCACCATCACCACTTGACCATCATCATCAAATTCCCACCACCCCCAATTTATTCCTCGCCCTCATTCGTACCTCTTCCCCCCCCCCTTCCTTGCTACCAGATTTCAGCACCACCATAATCATTACACAGACTGTAAAGAAATTGACATACCTTAACTAGATTTCAGGAGAATGGAAGGTTTTAAGTGTTTAGTTATATGAAAGGTGATGGACAGTTCTTAAGAAGCAATGACTTTTAGGTTTGACTTTAAGGGCGACGAGACGACACCAAAATCCACTTTAACAACCTGTACGAACTCTTGAAAAGGAATCTCTCTCTAAAAAGTAAAAGGTTAATGATCAAGAGCTTAATTTTGCAGCCACTATGAGAAAAAATAAATTAGATCCTTTATATAGAGTTTTAGGGTTTTCACAAGACATTAATCCCAAAAGAATTAAAACAAATTATAAAAATAATAGACTCCTAATCAAAATAACCTTTACTTGACAAAAGATAATCATGTAGATATAAAGTGAGTCACTAAGCTAGAACTCCTTATAGCTCCATCTTTCACCTCCTAAGCAAAGCTCGATATCACACAAAGAGCGGCACCTTAATTAGTCATTAATCCAATCCAGACTTATATTCTTATAAGTTATCATTTCCACGCGCGTATCCATGCAAAACAACCCAGAATAGTTACCCATGACACCTTTGACTAGTAAAATACACCAGACACAAATACTAAAAAGCCCAGCTAAATGATTGAATTGAGAGTTACGGAACGGCCCTTTGCTCCCACAACACAGATCACCCCACCACCATAACCACCAGAACCCAGCACCACAGCCTTGAAAAAGAATAAAGAACTTCTTAGCCCTGCCAGATATCACTATAACAACCAAAAAAAACCACCACCATGGCATAACCCCTCTTACCAAGTAAAAAAATAGAGAACTGTTTCCAGCAGTTGAGTCTCAAGTATCATTGGATTAACTAACAAAGATCCATTTCCGTGATTTAGTTGGTAGAAGTTTGATGGTGTGTAACGTGTTGTAGCAATATGAACTACACATCTTCCCACTGATTAGTTTATGTGTGAAAAAGTTCACTTCTCCCTGTTTTTATCTTCTCATAACTAGACACATCTTAAAAATGACGTAATGATCGAATTTAAGGAATTTCAGAAACTAACCACCAGATCAAGATTCTGCATGAACACATGAAGCACCAACACCACATTGACTAATTCCAATTAAAACCAAATTTGATGACAAATTACACCAAAGAAGCATCATCAAACATCTTTTATCATTATTTTTATACAAACAGTGAAAGCAAATAACAAACCGGTTTGGCAAACTAAAATAAAAGGAGAGGCTTTTTTTTGCTATGACGCTAAGACTCACTAGAGGTGTCAGACTCCAGTGGATCAAGACTCGGACATGAGAGATTCTAGATCCAACGACAGTATTACACAATCTTTTGTGCTAAGCTTAAGGCACAAGTATTACCCATGATTCACGCATGTTCAAATTGCCAAATCTAGATCAGTCACACACTTACTACAGTGCAATGCACCAAGGCCAGGTATCACTTAAATTTTAGAACCAAATGTTGGTAAAAGTATTTAATACATAGAAGAAAAAAAAAATACAAGTTATAACGAATGAAAAGGTAAAATTCTTACTCAAGTATATCAAGAGCAAATGATCGTTGGACGGAACTGATACGCAACCATGTTGCCTGAAATGCATTATCAAAAGATCAATAAGAAAAGAAAAATGTATAGCCAAATATTCTATAGCACAGAGCACTTCATTCAAATGAAACTTAGAGACAACTTCAACTTCCACTAGACTAAGCTGAAGTAAGCTTTCCTAGAGTATAACATGAATGAATTCAGCGAATGAACTTCAAGTTTCAAATCAGCACATACAGATCCACCTGCTGCAAGAGCCGTCAGATCCTCAAGCAAACGAAGCCCAACTGTTCCAGCATTGCTAAGACTTTCCCTTGTGATAGGTGTTACTCCAGCTACAGCATCATACTCACTGTCAATAACCCAGTCAGTAAGATGCTAATACAAAGGAACAAGATCGACATGAACAGAGCAACATGCAATAGTAAGTCAAGGAAAAGACTATCAGCCATCCCAAAATACACAGAACCAATGAGGAAAATTTTTGTTGGATCACATGATTGAAAAAAATCATTCATAATGGCAAAGCCGCCCCCAAAATTAGACGTACTCTGAAAGATGGATGCTGCGGCTAACATCCCCGGTAACGGAGCTTGATCGAAAGATTTGCCCCCCAGTACTGAATTTTCCTGAAGGTAGTGACTCTGCACGGGCCACGTGATCAAAAATCAAGGCCACTGCTTGTCGAAAAGTAGCTGCTGCAGTACTGGAGATTAATGATGAGATTCATGATGTGGAAAACAAGTTAATGAGAAGATTGGAAATATAAACTAATACATGGAAAGATAGATAATAGACAACAATTATAAATATAACTTACTTCTGTACACTATCCATTGAGCGATTACTTTCTAGAAGCCGGAGACAAATTCCAAGAGCTTGTGCCGTACTCTCCTAAGAATAACAAGAACATCAGTTATGTGTGCCAGGAACTTCTTCAATTACCCAAAAGGTAACTACATTACACAGGAAGAGACCAAAAACCATCATTAAAAACCTTTGCAACATAATATTTTTCTTTTTCAGGAAGTAACAAAGAATTAGATTGGAAAGACACCAAGGGGTGTCCCCCATATACAAAAGCCACTTCTTGGAACCTTTGTAACAAAGAATTTTTCTTTTTTGAAAAATACCAAAGAATTAGATTAGAACGTAAAAAAACCTCAAAACCAAGCCTTCGTCTAAGTCATCTAGGCAAGTACTATGAGCATATAAGTGAATAACCAAAGCCAGTTCTTTTTTTGTTTCAAAAGAAGGATAATATTAGAAAGACACCAAAGCGGTGTCCCTCATATACAAAAGGAGGGCTAATGACAAAGGGCTCACGCCCTTAAGCTATCATGGAGCAATTTAACTACAATATTTCCTGAGATGCAGCACATTTGCTGGAAGAATAATCAAATTCATACTAGTATTTCTAATTAAAAGGCCAAGCTTATCAGTAATAGCAATAAGGAGCATCACTGAAAAAGTGTAAACCCTACAGTTATCATAACAAATGTGTTGACTCCCTATCAAAGTCTAGTATAAATTTGACAAACTTGTACGAAGTAATAGAAATTAGCAAGTTTTTATTTATAAAAATAAAGAAAAATTTGAAATGAATCAAACATAATTAGAGTCACCTCATCTTCTGGATGCATATGGGACTGGAATATTATTAATATGGTCTGGAGGGTCTTCAGCTGAACTGTCTCATCAGCCATTTCTGCATGCTGTAGATAATTAACAATCATAAAAAAATAAGAACCATTAAGGTGAGTAATAATGGAAGGCAGTCTGAGAATTACCAATGGTTGAGAGCAACACATTGTGACAACCAAAAGAAACCAGCATAGCCCAACATTCAACAACACAATTCAATTTATTATGCCTAATGCAGGGTAAAAAAAAACATACCGTCAGGAACATGTAATCATATCTTTGGGATGCATATGAGACTGATATATTATTGAGTTTGACATGGAATGGCCCCTAGCTTACACATTTCCTCTGTTGGGATTGTTAAACCCTCAAAGACTAAGAGAATAATATGCACGGAGGCAATGATTTCCTTTGCCTCCCACTGATCCAAACTGCACATACATGCACCTGGACAGCTTTCAACAACTTCGACTACTCCCACCTTACTAACCTCAGCATCCTTATGCCACCATTTGCACCTTGAGTCATCTTCACAACCACCATCAACCATCTCCATTCATTCAAACTGCACAGACGTGCACTGGACATCTTTGAACAACTTCGACTACTCCCAGCTTGCAAATTTTAAGCTAGCATCCTTATGCCTCCATTTGCATCTTGAATCATCTCCCGTCTCCACAACCCAACAGCCTCCCTCCCCCCAAGTTCTATCAGGTCAGGTATAAAGTCAGCTACAGACCTCCAGGTCAGGATGAAAAGATTAACAAAATGTATACGAAAAGCACCAAAAGATGTGATCCATACACAAAAACAAGGAATAGGATGTAAAAAGCATTTAACCATCAACTTTAGAAGATCAGAGCATGGAGTGCCACTACTTCAAGGCTCAACGCATGGTAAACTTTTTTCGTGTATAGTTTTAGTATAACATCTTCTCTATACCAAATTCTAATTAGCAGAGCATACCTCAAAGCAAAAAAAAAATTAAAGAAGAATTACTTACCTCTTTCAAGGTGAGGAGTATCTCCTTTAATGCCGAAGGAGCAACAGCATCATGAGATATTAGTTTCTGAAGGCACGAAAGTCCAATAACACTCAGCTTCACAGTTTTAACTTCACAAGCCATCAAAAAGATCCGCAAAATATCCTCATTATGAGCAATTTCACCTGGACTTGACAATGACCGAAGCTGCATTTAAGATTTTAAAACAAAATTTACATGTAATTAGTTAAACAAGATCATAAAATTTAACCACCCTCATAAAAACTGAATCAGTAAGATAAAGAAACATGGATTAAACAAGGCATCAAAATATGGGCATTCAGTTTCATAATGCTCAAAATAGCCCAAGCAAGGGGGATCAATCTCATTCAGCTATAAAACTTTACAGCTTCTAAAAACATAATTTAGCATCAATTCGTTTTCAGGGTCAAGTAAAGAAAGAACATATTTAAAAATGACGGAGTAACAAGTAACAACATTCCACGAGGAGCGTATGCATGCAGATAAATGATAAAATAACAACCATAAACCCGTATAGGCTTCATGAATCTAAACTTAAGTACTTCACTTTTCTTTTTGTATGATATGTCCTTTAGGTAAATTCTCCTATGCATGCTGCTACTATAGACCACAGCGCAAGCAATTAATTGAACAACTATTGTCATTAAATGGATTCTATAATCATAAACTACATATTAATATCCAGAAGTTCTACCTTAATCACTAAGGAAAAACAGCTAGCAGAGTTCATGAAATATTTGAAACAGTTAGACTTTTGTAAAAAGGCGGTATTTCCATTTTCTAATAGATTTAGTTTTGCCACTATCAAAAGCAGAATTGGAAGTACATGGACAAAGAAAAATATTAAATAGTAAAAAAGGACAGAGATAGAAGTTGTAATTATCTCAATTTTATAGGGTGATACCTTCCTCGGCGACCCACAGAGAAGATAGAGGCACAAAGGAGTTCAGCTCTACTTGGACAGTGTCAATGCTTAATCAAATTATAATATAATAACAAACAATGTTAATGGTTGGACCACGAAGCAAAATCATCAATCTCCTAAATTTTATAACATCATTATGCACTCATTGTGTTCAAATTTAGTACCAATAGCATCAAACCCATTAAACACATCAATAATGCCTCTCCATACTTTGTCTATTCTAGCATGAGCCATCACAAAGCTCTGTCCTGATAAATCTCTCAGCTCTTCTCGCTAGTATGAGTCCTATGCTTCCTTTTTGTAAAGGAGAATGGTAGCTTATCAGGTTTCAGAGCTGTGAATGGGAGCAACTTTAATGCAGTGAAGATTCTGGTCATATGGAAGGCCTTGGAGGCATATGCCAGATTTTGAAGCTCCTTGGGAGAATTCTCTTAGGTGTTGCTCACCTGTTCCCTAGCTTCCCCCTTGAGGACAAGGTGGCAGTTAGGGTGCGGGAAATGCAAAGGATCCTTACCCCTGCTGACGTATTTTAGAAAGAGAATGCAGCCTCGTAGTTAGTTACAAGGGCATTGCAGGAACTTAGTAGATGATTCTTAAGAGGAGTTGGTTGATAGCATGGTTACAAAGAATTAGCTTGCATGAGAGGTTATCCACAAATAAAGTGAGAAACAACTTTAAGAGAGATTCCCCATCTTGAATCTGGAGAAATTGCAATGGTTTTCTGAGATGAATACAATCTTCTATCAATTTTGCCTAAATCATTTTATTTTCTGCATTTCCAATTGATTCCTTTCTTTGTTTGACTGAGTTTTTAACAGGTCTTACGTAGAAAAGAAGAAAAAAGGCCAAAGCAAAGTGTTAATATATAAAGCTCTTCTCCAGCTATACAACAGCTTCAAAAAAAAGCAAGTTAGCCTTGAATTGACACAACCATGCTCTACCCTCAAATAGGTATTGGTTTCTATCTTCCAAAACTCACCATCAAATGCCTACAAACCATCATCCTCAACACTTCAACAATCCAACTTTTCCTCATCCTACTTTACCATGTCATAAGTATATATTTTGTATGAGGGTGATGCCAAACCATCACAAACAAAGAAAGAGCAAGTGCTACCAAGGGAAAATAAGTAAGAGCTGATCAACAAACACTTCTTCTTAACATAAGCTACAACAAGTTGCAAAATTTGTATTCTTCTCTTCAAAGCATTTTTTGTCAAAGAAATGCCAAAGAAGACTTCTGGGGGAGCGTTTTGTCTTCCAAGTAACTTTAGAAAAATTGACAAGGAAATTCCCTTTTGAGAAAGTAACAAATTTCTCAATAGAAAAGAAACTCTCTAAATATGCAGCCTCCTCAAACGAGATTAGCTCTAGTATATAGAGACTTGCTTCTTCTTCCAAGTCATTATTAGGTATTCAAGAAAGTCATTGCAAGCAACCCATCACAGACAATTGCCTGCTTAAGCAAGGCAAATCTTAACAGACACAGGGATTAGACCTTCAAAGGTTCATCGCCTGACTATATGTCAAGCTAAACTAATACCCTCCCAATTTTACACAGAAACTAAGGACTTCAAGACATGAAAGCCTCCATAGCTACTATGTTTTTTAAGCTAAATTCCAAAACCAAGGCCACCATCACAGTAAAGACGACACGAATCATCCCACTTAGCCCAAAGAAAATCTTTCTCAGTTTCCTTGTTTTCCTATAGGAAGTCCCCTTCAAATAAGTATGGCTTGGTAGCCACACCAACAAAGATAGTGACATGGGCACTCACACCACAAAGTTAAAGCTACATAATTCTCCTCCACGCATGACGCCATTGAATAGAGTACAAATATTTTAGAGCAAGAAGAAATGCAAGTTTTTCAAGCTAAAAGCAACTGGCAAGTGGAAGTGCCGAAATTAAAAAACAACATTGAAATATGCAACAAGCAGACCATTTTCTTGGTAGGGTAAGAAACTCGTGTATTTTCTTAGCATGAGGAGAGTCAAGAATGGAACAACTAAAGCTCTTCAAAAATGAACTGTTTCAATGGAAATGATCTTCGAAGTGCATTTTAACAAAAATGCACTAAATGCACTTTGCTTGAACCTCACGTAAGATCTCCCTCACTTTCCCACCACCAAGCTGGCAGTTTTGTAAAAAGTAATACCTCTTGCAAATGAAACATCACAACCTTAATAATCCTGACAATTATGCTCTTCTATCTTGGTCAAATTCTGTGTTACCTCATATAAGAGGCCACGAATTTTCAAACAAGCTAATCCGTCCTAATATGCAATGAGGATTAATTTTGAATTTGTACAAATTACACAGCAACTTTACTTTGTAATAAAAGTGCAGCTCCATCTGTTTAAACAAGCTACTCTGTCCTAATATGTTATGGGGATTGATTTTGAAATTGATACAAATGACACTGCAATTTTACTTTATGATACAATTGCAGCTCCATCTCTTCATCTTCAGCAATCTTTTCACTCTCTTGATTCAACCTTGAAAATATTCTATAGACTTTATTAAAGACCATGTCACCTATTCATTGTTGACGCATTCAAGACCGAAACTGAGTACCAATTTATTTCATGAACATAATATTTATGTATAACACTAATTCAGACGACATAAGAGCATCTGATCCAATGCTCTGCTCATCTTCCTTAACCAATGTCACCATCTAAAGAGTAAACCTTAATTCTCGTATCGATTCAACTAAGACAGAAACTTCAAATTCATGGCTTGACAACTTCATAGTGCACATGTTCTATATTACTAAATTTTCACCAGTAACTATGAAACAGGTGGCTAAAATTCATGGCAAGCCCCTATTTAAGCACAGAGCAGCATTCACTATTGCCGGCATTCATAAACTATCAGAGTTTCCAAATTAAGTACCGTTCTTTTTCGAAACTGTCGATTCCAAATCCATAATCAAACTAAAATTAGAGAGTAAACTCTATCCAACCTCAAAGACCGAATACCGCGCTTCTTTTCCTTAATTCCAGATAAACTTCAAATAAAAATGACAAGTGATAAACTTCAAAATTAATAACATTTGAATCAAATTAGAACTAACATATCATTCCTCATTCATCATACACGACATAATAGCATTCAGACATTGAAGAATAACATTACTCAAGAAATCATATAAGGATCAAAGTGAAATTCACTAAAAACTCAAATAAAATGGAATTGGAACCTTAATGATAGCGTGTTCAGCGCCATCTTTAACAGCAGGATAGCGACGGCGAGCTTCGGAGGAGAGAGCGCGTAGATCTGATTCAAGGACAGCCATGAAAGCCATCTGATCGCTTTCTCTGAAATGCTTAAGGAATGGATCGACAATTCAAGTAGTTGACATTGTTGTGGGATTGAAGATGATGAAATGCGATTGATTGAAGAGATAGAGAGAGAAATGAGGAAGAGAAGCAGCTGAAAGGAGTTACAGTGGATTGAAGATGGTCGATCGTAGGAACAGGGGTGTTCCGAATATGGTAAATCGCTGATGATCTCCACCTTCCTTGATTTGTTTCTACTCCTTACTATTTGGTTAAAAAGTTTACTACTCACTCGCGTAATATAATAGTTGCAACAATTAAACTAATGGAAATTCTTAGGTAGAATATATAACTAGTAATTAGTAAGTAGTTTGTACCCGTGCTAATGCATGTAACGTGTATATTCAAATATCTTTTCTTCATTAAACGAATGTTGTAATAAATTTAAGATTATTTTTTCTTATAGTAACTTGTCGAATGTTGATGTAGATGACTTCTTTTCGGAAATGATAGTGTTGGAAATGATTTTGCCTAATTTGTCAATATCAGTGTAACACCCCGATAATTCTTTCTTTATAAAACATATATTTTTCTAACTAAAACAGAAAATTATCAAGGCATTATCGCCCGTGTGATAAGGTATCAACTTACTCAGAATTTTATAGTGGAAACATTAAATAAATACTTATACTATAATAACTGTCAAAATATTATCCAAACCTTAAAAGTAATTTAGAACCAAATAAGAGAATTCAAAAGAAATAGGAAAATTTGTCAGGAATAAGTCAACCTTTGCGTTGACCGCTTTTAACAAGTTTACCTTAATTTATTCCATTAATAAGTTAACCTTGAATACTCTCCGCTTTTAACAAGTTTTTTACCTGTGACTTGATATTAACTTGTTAGAGTAGGTCACTTGTCCACATGTCTTATTCCAATTGGTTTAAATTATTTAATATTTATAGTTTTTAATCTCTCTTTTCTTTCCCTTTTTTCCCTTTTCTGTCATCTTCCTTCTCCTCCACAACCATGACAACAACCACCCTCCTCCTCTTTCCATGGCACAACCACCACTAAACACATCCAACCTCAACCATTGAACCAGGCTGATAATGTGACTTAACAGAGTATAAATATTCTGCAACTCATTAAACTATGTAATAAGATCAAGAGGCCGGGTTACAAAACATTTAGTGCTTATTGTTTACAAAACATCATCTTCATAAATTTGACAAAGATAATTTTAACAAACATTGACATGGGAATGGCAATGCTGTCACCAAACGTGGAATCAAACACAAGCTGAATAACCCAACAAAGCAAATCATTCAATTAATATAATAGAAAAGGGGATCATAGTCTTATACTGTTAAAGTCCAAGTCTGGCGCAAAGCACGGCGTCGACCAACAGATCCAAACCCAGTAAAAATGCCAACAAAATCCGTCACTTTATGCCTCTTCTTCACATCCTTACTCAATGAAGAACCATCTGAAATGCCCACAACACTATCATCTGTTCGTTCCCAAACCACAGAGACGGTTCCGAGTTCGATTGATTTACAGTTTTGGTTCAAAAGGGACACTGAAATAAGGAGTCCGAAGATTAACCACCACCACCCTCCTCCTCTTTCAATCGGTAATTTAAAGGGGCACTAAGTTGATTTGCTTCAATAGTTGTGTTCTTCTCTCCAAAAGCCTCTCTGTTGAGGTGGTTTATTTGATGAGAAATTGATAGGAGTGTTTTTATGCTCAATTTTAGTGTTTTGTAATGATGAATGTTGGGTTGAGGGCTGCCCAGTACACAACCACCGCGGCTCTGCCGCTGCAGCCACCGCAGGTCCGCAGCACTACCATTGACGTCTTGACGAGTCTATGGAGGAACACTACTGGAAATTGCAATACCAGAGTTAAACCATTGCTAAATTCACGGACTTTCACCTTCTCCAAACATCCACTTTGGTTCAATCATAATCTGGGGAGTGGAGGTCTGAGTTTGGCGTGGGGGGAAGTGGGAGAGGGGGTTATATTTTTTTAATTACTTTTTAAAATATAAATGTTAAATACTAAAATGTTTAATAGAAGAGTGATACGTGTTATTTTAACCTGTGTTGAAAAGGTTAATAAGAGGTGATAGCCGGTTTTGACTTGTTAAAAGCGGAGGGTATTCAAGGTTAACTTGTTAATGGAATAAACTAAGGTAGACTTCTTAAAAGCGGTCAACGCAAAGGTTGACTTATTCCTGACAAATTTTCCAAAGAAATAATCCAAAAAGTAACTTAATGAAAGTAACATAAGTATAAGAAGCAACGTAAGTGAGAAAGCGATCTCTCATCAACATCTCCCAATTCCCAAATGAGTATGAATGATGATGCATCATATCTTCAAACCTATAGGCAAATACTCAATTGAATATTGCTCGCCAATTAAGGGTCATCACAGGATCAATAGCCACAACCATAGTCGACACACATAAAGCATGTAAACAGCAAAGCTGAGTACATACATAACAATATAAAACGCAAAACCTAACATGATACTACTGAATAATAAAACATGATCAATAATAATACTCTACAACTTTAACTCATAAGATAAGACTCGACTTCACAAAACATTCAACACGATAATTCATTTAGTAAATTGATCGAGTTGTCCAACCAAAACCAATCTTCAATACAGAAGAAGAATTACGGGCGCGACTCCGTAATCCCTTGACCAACGATATCGAGGAACCTTTAAAATAAAAATAGTGCACGGTGATCAATCCGGCCCCAAAAAAGTCATGGGCTACCACCATGTACTCCAACTCATACTAGTCCAAAACTTCATACGTTCACAAGTCTAAAGCTATTGCTATTCTCTTTCCACTTTAAGTGTTAATATATGTTATTCAATGTTGGACTCTAACCAGACAACCAACACATAACATGGATACATATACAACAAATATTCCATTTTTATCTTAGGATTAAATAAGTGATCAAACAATTCCAACTAACCAATAATTAATTTTCAACTTTATTTGTTGACTTAAAATCAACAATCGAATTTCCAAAGACAATAAATATACATACCCTACAAAGCCTTCGGTCTTTGCAAAGTATTAATAAAATAATGACAATAATAGACCAGTTTACCCACAAAGTCCTTGGCATTTGAGAAGTAATAAAATATTCATAAAGGGAAACAATATCAAGAATTCATAATCCAATAATAAATATTATTAATCTCTCATGTGAATTAATAAATAAACTTCTTTTCCCCAAACATGCTTGAATCAAACATCCATTCAATTATGTAATAAATATCATAGGCAATTAGCATTATCAACAACACGTAATTCCAATATCAAAACCACGTATGAACCATAAAAGGGTTCCCTATACATGATACTATAAATCACCTATCCTTAGGACATGATACTAGTCTAACACATAAGGACATGTACATACCTTGTGTAGACGGAATGAGAGGCCACTTTAAAACATTAGAAGTCGCATAACGTAAATTCTCTGCCTACCAAATAATTACACAACAATGAATTAATATCCTAATTAAATCATGTAAATATAAATTACTTTAAAACGTTTCAAAACTCATTTTAAAATACTTTAAAAATACTAAAGTTCCAATCTTTAGCAACCTTTAATGTAATACTATAAGTCTAGGCTTTAAAAACCTCAAAAATCATCACTTTTATACTTAAAATCACTTTAAATATAAATAATAAATTTGAATTTATAACTTAAATTCATAATTAGTAAAAATCAAATTTTAAATTTTTAAACAATAAAGTTTTTAACTTTATTCATAAAACATATTAAAATCATAAAAATCACAAGTTTAACATAAAAACCATAATTAACTATAAAATAGAGGATAAGGGATAAGAAATAACCGAAAGGAAAACACGAAAACCGGAAAACAACGAAGAGGAAACGCGCGGATGGCGGGTGGGACAGCAGCAGCGGTGGCGACGTGGCGTGTGTGGCTCACGCACTGCTCGTTGTTGCGGCTCGGCTCGGCAGATGAGCGAAGGGGAAGTGCGAGGCTTGCGGTGCTGCTATTGCGGCAGCAAGGCGAGAGGGAATGAAGGAGTGAGTGGCGGTGTGGGTGTGCGGCCGGAGACGAGACGAGAGTTGTGCGGTGGTTGGGTCCGACACACGCAATTCGAGGGAGAAGAGGGAGAGGGTCGGACGAGTGAGAGGAGAGAAAAATAGAGAGGAAAATAAAAGTGTGCAAACTTAGGGTTTGGGGTTTATTTATAGGTTTGCCTAAAACCTATGGCAATTAGGTTAGGCTTAGGTATGGGCTTAGGTTGAGCATCTAATCCTAAGTAAAAGGTTTAGGCTCCTCAACCCAATCTTAAAATCCAATTAAACACAACCCAAAATCTTTTATAAAATATTTACTACTTAAAAGTTCAACCCAATAAAATTGATGATTATTTAAAACGTTTAAACAATTGTTTGACTTTTAAAATAGTCAACATTTAAATAATTAAATGAAATAAGTATGAAAATGATTTTAAATATACTTTAAATATATTTATAAAATTCATAAAATTACGGGGGATTGCAGTCAGTGCTTGATATTTTTGAGTTTGTTAAAGCTGCAGATTATTGTCCAAATGTTTCAATTGCTTATCGAATCCTATTAATGATGTCCTCGTTGTAGCATTTGTGGAAAAAAGTTTTTCACAAGTTGAAATTATTGAAAAAATATTTGAGATCAACTATGTCACAAGAAAGATTAAATGGCCTAGTAATGTTATGTATTATAAAAAAAAATAGTTTTTTGTGAGAAACAACCTTTTATAAGCACTTTTTTGCGAAAAACAACCTTTTAAATTTTTTTGGAAAAATTGTCAGGAATAAGTTAACCTTTGCGTTGACCGCTTTTAACAAGTCTACCTTCATTTATTCTACTAACAGTTAACCTTTCATACCCCCCGCTTTTAACAAGTTAAAACCGGCTATTAACTCTTATTAACCTCTTTAGCAGGTAATATGACACGTGTCAATCTTCTTGATTTATTAGACATTTTAAATCTTTAATTTTATATTTAAAAAAAAACTCTCCTTCCTCCCACACACCCCCTCCGACATCCCACCAACACCAATCTTTGCCATCTCATTCAGCATCTCTCAAGTCTCAACATACCTGCCTTCACATACCCTTTCAAAACCCCATTCTCAACCCACCTTCTTTAAGGTCCTCAAACACAACCTCTGCTTCCTCCGCCTTCCCAGAATTCCCCAACACCGAAATAACCCATTCCCCTTAAGCAAACCCAGAAACCTCAATGCCCTATCAAAGTAGCGGTTTTCGGACTCAATCCATTCCTCTGTAGCAAACCCAGAAACCTTAGTGTCCTATCAGCATCCCCAGACTTCGAAAAGCCTATAACTAAATCATTCAAAAGCTGAGCATCAAGCTCAATTCCATCAGCATCAATCTCCTCATACAACCTAACCAAAATCGACGAATCCCTATGGTTTCATTTAATCGTCCTCACGATCGAGTGAAATTGTAGTTCACAAATCCAGGAGGGTACCCATTTTGGCACATCTTAGACATCAAATTAAGGGCTTTTTCAAGATCATTGTTACGATCACAAGCTCCAATCAAGGGATTATATGTTAATGGGGTTAATCTCAAGATTATTGTTACGAGAACAAGCTCCAACCATGGTGACGAAATTTCACTCTAAAGCATCATCCTCGTTGTTCTAGACCTACGGTTCGTGAAGTAAGCTCGCAATTCATGTCACCGGCGGCGAAATCTTCAATAATCCCTGAACAATTCCATTAATCTTTGCCTGGCCTCATTTTTCGGAATTAAAGGGAAGAGAGGAGTACTTTAGGTTTGTATTTGACTAGATTTTTTGTGGTGGTGGCATTTGGAGATGGTTGTCTGGCTGGGGTTAGGAGTCGGGGTGATGGTTTTGTGAAGTTGATTCAGGTGGTAGTGGTGTTGCGTTTACAAGTTGTGGAGGGGAAGGAAGAGGAGAGAGAAAGAAAAAGGGAGGGAAAGAGAGATATAAAATAAATTTTTTAAATTATTTTAAATCAATGAGAATAAGACACGTGGAAAATGACTTAAAATAACAAGTTAACATTAGGTAACCGGTAAAAAAACTTGTTAAAAGCAAAAGTATGTACAAGGTTTACTTGTTAGTGGAATAAATGAAGGTAGACTTGTTAAAAGCGGTCAACGCAAAGGTTGACTTATTTCTGACAATTTTTCCAATTTTTTTTGCAACTAACAACCTAAAACCAAATTTTTTTTGTAAAATGAAACCTTTTACCAAAATCCGTCATTGACTGTTAAGTTTGCACCATTGACTGTTAGTTTACTTGTGTAACTTGGTTTCAGTTTATCATTCCCTCCTTTTTTTTCCCATTCAACCCAAAAACCTTTTGTATTCTGATATCTCTCTATCTCTTTATATCTCTCTCCCTCTCTCTAGCTTACCTCTGCAAAACTACGCCATAGCCTCATCATTTCGTAGCCACCATTGAAGGGGGGACAAGAATTCTGGTGAGCATTTATCATTCCTCTTCAATTAATCCATTTTTTTGCATTTTATTGCACTGATTAACACTAAGTTTTTACTTTTCTTCAATGGCTAAAGGGAAAAGCAGAGGAAGGCCTTCAAGAAATAGGAGCAGAGGGGCGAAGTATTGCATTATTCAAAAACCCAGGTGCATTTTCGTTTCTTAAACCCTAGAATGCGTATTAATTGATTAAGTAAGTTAGGGTTAGAAAATAGGGATTTAAATCACTTAAAAGATTGAATCTTTTCATGTTTTTGATAATGATGCAGTAAGTAACATCAATATTAAACCCTAAATTTGCATACCATTTGAGTTTGAAAGATGTGTAAACTGATCTAAGCCCCTTGTTGTCATTACTGTTGTTGTGATTAGATAAGATTGTGCATAATATTTGTTGAAATATAAGAGTTTTGATATAATGTATATCTTGGAAGCTTGTATGTGTGTTTGCAATTAGGGAAATTACAGAAGCATTTTTGTTTTTTTCTCAGGTTTAATGGTAGGATAAACATTTACGAACCTTGGTATAAATTTATGGAGTCTGTTAACATTAAATTGCACTATGGGGGGCAGTTTGTTACAAAGAGGAATAAGACTACATATGAGAGATGCCCTAATGTAGACCCTTCAAAATTTGGGACTTTGATGCATGTAGGTGTTGAAGAGGTCTGTTTCTTTGAGTTTGTTTACCGGGTGAAAAATGATTTAGGATTTAATGAGTTAGGAGAGCTTTGGTTTAGGAAAAAAGGGTGTACTTTGCACAATGGTAGGGCAAAAGTGATGAGTGATAATGATATTCCCCTATTCTTAGAAGCTCCTGAGAAAGATGGATTTTACCATCTTTATAATGTGCAGCTGGTTGTTGAAGAAGACAGAAATAGGTGGACTTATGCACCTGGGACCACCTTTTACAAAGATAATGAAATCTTTGGTGATGCTAACAGTGATGTAGGTAGTATCGGGGTAGGTGAGACTTTAAATAATTTAGAGGGGGCCCCACAAGAGAATCCAGTCAGTCTTAAAATAACTGTAAACCCTAGATCTGATTCTTGTAGCTCACAGAAAATGAACCCAAACACAACTGCAGCAGCTTCAGCTCATCCTTCATTTACAACCCCCTCCATTCATATATCCCCTAAACAACCAACCAACAAACCTTATGTCCAAAGGCCAGACAAACTTCCTATAATTTCTGTAAAAAAGAAGGTTGAGGTTAGGATTGAGGGGGTGCTCCAAACTGTAGAAGAAGGTGAAGAGTTGAGTGGTTCTTCACAATTTCCTACTTCCTAGTGACCTAAAAATTCTTATTCAAGCATTAATTCAAGACTCAAGTTCGGGTTTTATTTTCTCTTGGTATTTCTCTCAAGTGGCGATTTTCTAGGCCATTTCTTTACTCTTATTTTTCGGTTTTCATTACTCTTTGGGTAGATCGAGGTAACTAACGTCCCTTCTAATACTTTTAGTATTTAATTAATTGTTTAAGTATGTTAGAGTCATGTTAGGATGTGTTTTAAATGTTAGATCTACGACGTTAGTATTATTATTTTATAAGAATTCATGTTAGCTTTGTTTTATTGTTTTATTTCATGTTTAGAGTACTTAAAATTGTTGTTTATGATGTTAGAATGGTTAGTATTGAGTAGTATCATGTTAGGGTTGTTACTCTTTATTTATTTCATTAATTAGTATGCTTATTTCATGTTTTTATTTATTTTATTAATGCTGTAATTTATTTTAAATTATGAAATGATTGATTTTGATGTTTTAATTGAAGTGTATTGATGATAGAATTGTTATGATAACTTGGTTTATGATTTAGCATGTTTTTAGTTGTTTCTTAAACCTTTTTACTTATTTTAATATTTCTGGAATTTAATTTCGTGAAGTGAATGAATTTAATTGAGTAGTTCGTGACTTCTAAGCATGCCCTAATTCTTATAGTATGATGTATATGCTTTTGGGATTGTTCTTTGATGTTTTTAAAGGGTTTATCTTGAGTATTTAATTGCTGAAATTTTTAGTTGGGTTAAATGGTTTGGTTATTTATGTTTTGAGCATGTTCATAATTGGAATTTTATGAGCTAAGCGACTTGTAATTATTTTTGTTCTTTAATTCTTTGAAGTATTAATTTCGAGCATGCCTATTTTGATGTTATGGTTATATTTAAATTTTCCATGAGAAATTGAGAGCATGTTTGATGTGGATTTAATTGATTTCGTAAATACCAAAAACGGACGAAGAAGAGGGCAGTAGCCGCTCGCGACCCGCGAGCAGCGTCGCGCCTCGCGAGCAGCGTCGCGCCTCGCGAGGCCCGATCGCCGATCGCGGCCCGCGACCCAGTGCTGCTCCTCCTTTTTCTTTTTTGGCCTACTGCTTTGTCTTGTTGGGTATTGGCAGCACTGTTGTAGTATTTTATTATTTTTATTACTGCTTTGTTGCATAAATTGTTGGAAGTATGGTTGAATGATTTAATTCTTGTATTGTGGTGTTGTATGTTATTGTGAAACCGTCTTTAGTACTTTTATGAATTTCAGTTATCGACGTCGTAATGCTCGGAGGAGAATAATATTGTCCTTAGCATTATTTTGCCAAGAGTTATGTACGGAGAAGATTTATAATTAAATTTATAATCAACCTCGTACCCAAACTCAGATAACGACATTGACGGATTTATATTTAAATTGTGATTTGAAGGAGTTTTAATATATATTTTCTAAACCTTGTTTTGAAGAGGATTTGATTACTTTATTTGAAGAATTTATTTTTGAAGTATTTATTTGAAGAATTATGATTTTATTTATATTTGAAGTATTTGAAGTATTTGAAGTATATTTGAAGTATTTGATGGTTTGAAGAATATTTGAAGAATGTTTGATGTTTGTTGAATATTTAAGTTTCGAAGAACTTATTTGGTTTAATTGTTTTACTTTGAGTTGAGTAGTCTAAGGGATTATTTTATCCTAAGGATACTGAACATGCACTCCGAGAGGTGAGGGGGCACTGAGCAGGGTGGTACCCTACATTGGAGAAACTTAGAATATGTTGTCGTCCGAGAGGTCAGGAGATACTGCGAGTATTATCCTGCATCGGGAGTTTGGCCATTCTTAGACACAGACGGTAGGGAACGTAACCCATAGGCCGTTTTGGAGGTTGCGATCTGACATAATCTTAGGAAGTGGGCTGCGGGTCACTAGCGTTCATCTCACTCATTATTTTATTTGACGATTTCTTTATTGATTTCACTTACTATTTTGAAGTCTCTTTCTTTTGATGATCTGTTTGTGGAAACATTTATACTTATCCTTCTTTGATGACTATTAATATTGCTCTTGTCTTATAGTCTCCTACTTTGCATATTGTATGTTTTCTTTATGCTTTGTATGTTTATTGTGTATGCCTGACTTTATTCTTCATATTTTAAATTGTTAATTGAATCCTGATTGGACTGGGAGAGCTGTTAGTTACTCCCCACTGATTGTGGATTTTTGTTGTATATCTATGCAGATGTGGAACTTTAGGATCGTTACTGTCTGGACTGGGGCTGTGAGACAGGGTCCTGTGAGGAAGGACATGGTTCTAGTAGTTGTAGATGAGCACTATGATAGGAAGATTAAGACCACCTTTCTAGTGGGTCTTAAGTAGTTTTGTCATGGATGTTCTTATCTTTTGGATTATGCTCTAGTTTGGATTTATGGATTTATGCGTTATTTTGGGATTTTAGTATGTTTTGTGGAATGAGGGTATGTGACCTCATTTCCTTAATTATTTGAGGATTATTTTGATTTGGGATTATTATTCTATTTCGTGTTTTAGAATAACATTTCCGTCCCAGTGTTATTTCCGCTGCCACTGACTCTTTATTTATTAGTTTATTTCATTTTATTTTAGTTTATCTTTATTTTATTTACTGTTAAAGGACGGAATGTTACAGTAGGTGTGGTGGACTTGGACACTACAAGACAAAATGTTCTCAGCCTATTGGAAATCAGAAAACTCAAGCAAAGAACAAGGGTGGGAGACCCAATGCTATTGTACCATATTCTCTGGACACAAGTCATGCTGCTGTTGATGGTGCTGGACCTTGCACACAACCCACCAAAAAACAACAAGCAACCAAGATTGTACCTGTGGCCAACAGCTCAAAACAACCCCCTGTCAAGAAGAAAACAAGAGCAGCCCCTGTGAAGAAAACCAACCAGCCCCCTTTGAGGAGGAGCACTAGAGGCCAACAGCATGCAACCACCTTCAATGTTTCCTGTTCTGCACCCCAGCCAGAACAGTTTTCTCAACCATGATGATTGGATGCAATATTCATGTTTTTGTAGTTTTTTGAGATGCATATTAGTGGCTATGTTCACATTAGGTTAATTTATGCAAGAACAATATTTAGGTCTACTTTTGGTTGAAACAATGCCTCATATGAACTTGCTTGGATGTTTTTGGTAAATGTTGCAATGGAAACAATGACCATAGGTCACTTGTGTATCAAATTGTAATGCTTAAATTTACATGTGGTGTTGATTTTAGTTGGTTTTACTTGTCTAATTTGGTTGGTTTTACTCTTAATTGCAAAGGTACCGCTAGGGTCCTTCCCTTGAAAACCGACCCCGTGCCCTTGGTCCTTCCCCTTCAAAACCGACCCCGTACCCTTGGTCCTTCCCTTGAAAACCGACCCCGTACCCTTGGTCCTTCCCTTAAAAACCGACCCCGTACCCTTGGTCCTTCCCTTGGAAACCGACCCCGTACCCTTGGTCCTTCCCTTAAAAACGATCCCGTACCCTTGGTCCATCCCTTAAAAATGACCCCGTACCCTTGGTCCATCCCTTAAAAACCGATCCCGTACCCTTGGTCCATCCCTTAAAAACCGATCCAGTACCCTTGGTCCTTTCATTGTCAATACTATTCATTACCAAAACATAAATACGACATTTACGTACATAAAATAAAATTCCAAAGAAGCTTGTCAAATTTAAAAGTGCAAAACACAATATATAAACTACCATTCCATCAACTTCAAGGGACCTAATTGATCCACATTCAGTACAGCCCTAACCTAATTGATTACATATTGTCAGCCATAACACACCCACACCCCTAACTTACTTCAATACATATTACTAGACTAACCTAACAGTTTCACAACCATGAAACTAACAACAACAGATACAATTGCACATAGAAGCACCAGATTCACCAAGCCACCATTTTCAACCTGAATTTCCTTCTTCTTCATTGGTTTCTTCTTCCACTTCTTCAACTCTTGAGCCAACCTGTTTTTCTCATGCTCCACACAAACTAACCTAGATTTTAGGATGTGGTTGTCAGTTGTTACCCTATGCTTCTCTGCCACCAGTATGTTGGTAACGTCTCTCTGGCAATCTAGAATGCCCTCATCCACCCACTCGATGGTGTTGCAGCCTCTTTGCCCAGTTTCGTGATTGTAGAATTTGCAAGCAACGAAATTTCTCCCCGGATTTTCATGCGTCCAAGATGTCCGTGTAGTCACATTCAAGCCGCATTCACATTTCACCATTGTTGGAGAAATTTCTGAGTTTATTGGAGAAGAACCCTAATTTTGATTTGGGGAAGAAAGATTGTTGGGAGGCTCTGTTTCAATAATGGTAGCTGAGAGGGAAATGGGAAAAAAAAGGAGGGAATGATAAACTGAAACCAAGTTACACAAGTAAACTAACAGTCAATGGTGCAAACTTAACAGTCAATGACGGATTTTGGTAAAAGGTTTCATTTTACAAAAAAAAAATTGGTTTTAGGTTGTTAGTTGCAAAAAAAATTTGGAAAAATTGTCAAGAATAAGTCAACATTTGCGTTGACCGCTTTTAACAAGTCAACCTTCGTTTATTCCAGTAGCAAGTAAACCTTGTAACTACTTTTCTTTTAACAAGTCAAAACCGGCTATTATCTTTGATTAACCTATTTAACAGGTTAAAGTGACATGTGTCGCTCTTTTATTGGACATTTAAAAAAAATTAATTTATATTTAAAAACAAAAAACAACTATCCCTCCTCCCCCTCTCCTTCCTCCCCCCATCGTATATCAGACCCCCCCCCCCCCCCTGCATCATCGCCCTCCAACCTTTCTCTCTCATCCTCCACCCCAAATCAGAACAACTGAAAATTCATGGCAATGGCGGAGAACAGAAAATGAAGGGAAAGGATCTGGGGAAAAGGAAAGAAGTGGATGTAAATGCAAAATGAAAGAAATAAGGACATCTTCTTGTTTTCTTGGCAAATTTTCTACACTTCCAATCAGCCCCTCCTTGGTAATCATGAAAACCTCGAAACAGTCCATGGCTCACTCATGGAGGTTTGAAAACAAGACTCGTCACACAGTCAAATACATCCATCATAGCAATCAGGAGGTTGTCAAATATACTTAAGAAATTGAAAATATGCATAGCAGCAAAGAGTTGGTTATCAATTGAGGGGTCAACCAGAGAAGCATTCGAAGGAAAAGAGTCATAAAAATTCACTTAAATATCCTTCAAAGCCCTCAACAGAGGCTTTGGTGATCTAAGATAAAAATTAGACCAAACTATTGCTAGGTGTATAGTAAAATAAATATTAAGCTTGAAATTAGAATACTTACCTGGGCTTCCTTGTAGCAAAGAGTGGAGATGCTTAAGCAGGACAATTTTGTGCTTATAGTCAAAGAACCCAACAGTTCAAAGACGTGGCAATTGAGGCTATAGGGAGAGATGAAAGTTGTTTGCTTTGGGTTGGGCAAGACGGGTGCAGCACGGAAAAGTGAGGATGATTCGGCGGTTGTGGGCCGGTGAGAATCGGTATGAATCGGTGGTAGCCATGGTTCAGGAGGACGAGGTTTGAAAAAAAAAGGAAAGAAAATAGAGAGATAAATTTTATAACACAAATGAGGTTAATAGAGTGAAAGAATAAGAGAATTATATCAGATGATAAATTGGTTCGATCTAAGCATACAAGCTTAGTCTCCATCACCAATTCCTTCAACTTTAAATATGAATTAATAAAATTCAACAATGTTTATCTAATTACTACTAAGATGGAATTCGAATTTTTCGATGTTTTTAGAGCTTAACAATTGACATTAATGGAGATTTACAGTTTTGATAAGAAGAAGGGGGAGAGAGAAAGTCAAGAAGTCAAAGGAAAATGGGGAATTAAGAAGTGGGTTTACGGTTTATCAGGTCACCGGTTAAAAAACTTGTTAAAAGAAAAATGGTTACAAGGTTTACTTGCTACTGGAATAAACGAAGGTTGACTTGTTAAAAGCGGTCAACGCAAAGGTTGACATATTCTTGACAATTTTTCCAAAAAATTTTAAAAGGTTGTTTTTCGCAAAAAGGTGCTTATAAAAGGTTGTTTCTGACAAAAAACACTAAAAAAATTGTTGAAAACATTGATGTTGACACTATCATCAATGATTTTGCATCGAAAAATTCACGAAGATAAAGTTTTTTTAGTAGTTCTATGCTTAGTTACATTTTTATTTTTTTAGATTGTAAAGAGTCTTTTTATGATTAATATAAATTTACTAATAGAAATTCTCAATTGCATATTTCTTTTGATCTTTTATGCGTTAATGGCCCACTTTTAAATCTTGCTCGGCCTAAATAATTCTCAGGAACAGGCCTAGTTGGTATGATTAACATCCTAGGCTGGTAAATAGTGATAATCCTAGTAGAAAACTTGCAGCTTGCAAATTTTGCGATTGCATCTAAAAGATCAGACATACTTGTGTAGTGACCGTGTGTGTCGGAATGGGTTAATGAACATCAAGAGGAGTGCAAAGGGTGTTGATTAATCAACTCTTATTGAATAAGAAGTTGTTTGGCACTGATGTTGAAATGTTGTACGCTAAGGGTCGGAAGCTAGAATAGGAAAGGATGAAGTTTGTTAAGGAGAATGAGACTTTGATCAGGCTATTAGGAAGAACAAATAAAGTGAGGGTTGAGGTTGCATACGCCTTCTAATGTTACTGCTCAAACTTGGAAATAAAATTCGTCACCTAAATCAAAACGAACTTGTTCTTTGACTTCAACCTTAGGCTTTTTCGATATATACACGGTTGAATGAAATGTAACCCTTTTATCCGTAACCCAATCTAACTCCGGGTCATTCACTTCTTTCACCCCTAACAACGAAAAATTATTCACATGAGGATTTCCACGACAGATCACTCTTACTTCTTTAAGAAACCAATGATTACAACTACGAAGATTATACCTCAAAAACCGTAGTGAAGGGCCAACACTAATACAGTAGCTCAGATTCAGCCACAAGTGCCCAGCTTTGACGGGTCTCCAAAGGTTACTGAATTCATCAGGGAGATCATCACCCTCAACAGAATCATCTGATAACTTATCTAACAATGTTACAAGTTCAGTAAGAGATATGCGTCGAATACCTGCGAACAAGTTGCTCTTGAAGAAGGAGGTTTGTTCACTTGAAATGGAGGAGCACAAAAGTTTCCTAGTGATGTTGCAGAACTTACAAAATTGCCCTGATTTTTTTTTTGTTTTAGCCGTAATACAATCCTAATGCTCCTTTCAAGGGACGTTTGAAAGAAATCATTTGTTGTTGAAAATATGAATTGAAGAAATTTTTCGAGGGGCCAAGAACTTTGTCCCCGAAACTTGGAACAAGAGAAGGAGTAAGGAAATCAACGAAATCTAGACATAAAAGACGAAAGAACTAATAAAACTAGAAGCTTATAAATCGTTTTTCACAAGAAACTTATAATTCCTTATATTAGCTGTCAATGGTCACACTCCTCACTCAAGGCTCAAGGTCGTGCCGCTAAGCAAAATTCCAACTTTTCAATAAGATCGTTGCTAAGATCTATTCACAACGAAAACAAACAGAAACGAAGGTACATATTCTTAAGACTGTTAATCCTTCATTTACTTCATAAAATCACAACTAACTAGATTATACAATCCTTAAAATGAGGGTATATTTCCTCTACAATATTAATACTACAAGTGTAATGCAAGACATCGATCACTTGAGGTTCTTCACCCAAAAAAAAATGATCACTTGAGGTGACAACCTACTTACGACATTAGAGAACAACTAGAAAGAAGATACAAACTATCCGTAATTCTCAGATTATTATAGCCTCAAGAAAAGACAATTCCAAATTATACAAGTATTTACCAATTTTAAAATGATCAAATTATAAACATACAAATTGGAGTTCCTTCCACCTTTCCTTGCAAAGCCAAAGCTCAAATCCAACATTATTACATATGGAAGAATCAATTGGTAATAAGGTGTAATGCAGATAGGTCATTCACAAGTCAAGCTCTCCACTGCGCGTCTCTCAGGCTCAAATAATTCAGTAGATAAATAACGTTCCCCAAAGCTGGGAAGAAGTACCTGCAAAACAAATATATGAATTGTTGAAGCTTATACAATGACGTGATCTCCGTTAAATACAGCATACTCCCTCTCTTATGTTTCACTTGCAACATTTTGACTTGCATGTTGCCGAAACACAACTTTAAGTATTAATATCTATAATTCTACTAATTAAAGTTATGAAAAGCTAACCAATAAATCATCATATCATCTTGAATGACTTTTCCTGATAGCACCAAACCAAATTCAATTATATTTTTCATACCAACTAAAAAGTTTGCCCGCTTACAACAATTAATTTTCCAGCATATTCAGGCTTTTTTGCTAGCTTTATAGCAGCAGCAGCAGCAGCTCCTGATGATATTCCAACCTAGCAGATTAATTTCCCACGTTCACATATGATGCATCAAAGAACTCCCATCAATTAAATATATGTATAATAATGAAAAGGTTATGGAGTGAAGGAAATGAACTTACCAACAAACCTTCCTTCAATGCTAGAAGCTTTGCAGTTTCAATGGCTTCATCGCTTGATATCTAAAGCGTCAAGTTAAAACTTAAAAGTGTTACACTTGCACAAGTCATTCATCTCTGTTTGGGTTACTTTAAGGGCAAAAATAAGGCACTAATGTGTGTGTTTTTGTGTGTGTGTGTGTGTGTGTGTGTGGGGGGGGGGTGATCTACGACATTGTTTTGGTTGGAAGAAAAACACTTTGAAAGGAGAATGACTTTCCGTGAAAAGGAACTCCAAGCAAAAACGCAATTGAAAATTAGTTTTCCTTTATCTTGGTCCTCACAATAAAAGGCAACACAAAAAAAGGGTTGGAGAAGATGGACTGGAGAAATAAAATAGGAAGGTAAAACACAGAAAGTCGAAAGGAAAATGTAGAATTCCTTCAGAAAATTAGAATATGTTTTACCATTTACAATTTACGATCCAAACAAAGGAAAATGAGAAACGCCTTTTTTGGGATGAACACTCTCTAAGTGCCAACAACGATGAAGTCGATACTGCCTTCCCATTCTTGCAAGATAATTGTTATTCTCACATTTCGAGATAGCATTTGACTCTCGAATGGGACAAAAAAAGATAATTATGTCAAAAATTAGAAAATCTATACCGTTAGTTTCTAACCAAAACTACTCTTTAAAAAGTAAATATTCATAATTTTACACTTATATTTTGCAAGATATAGATGGCCAAACTAAGTTTATAAAAACGCCTTATAAAAAAAAGAGGGAGTATAAAAGACTAATAGATCATTAAGAACTCTTAATAACTACTTTCCCAAACACGCTTGGTTTCTTTTCCTAGTGTCTATGGAGTCAACTTACCTAGACTAGTTACTGTCCTGGGATATCTTATTCGGGCGCGTTCTTTCCTTTCTACTTGTTTTTGTAAGCTATCAACCTCCTTGCCTTCCATATTAAATGTATTCGGATATTACTTTTAGAGGGAAGGGGTGGGGTGGGGGGACAAATTTAAGGCTCAACTCAACTCAATTCGTTTACTTCCTGTTTAGCATCATCTACAAAATTAGTAAAAATGAATTTTTTCTTCAATGTACAATCCGAGTTTGCAAGCTCAACATGTTTCAATAATTCCAAACAGAAAGAAGATAGAGAGCAAGTTTCTGAGCTTTACCTTTACAACTTCCTCAACTATGTCAAAGTCCAATATAGGAGGGATGACACCAGCACCGATTCCCTGGATTTTGTGTTTTCCTATGGCATGTGAAGCATCAGGTTTACTTAGCATAGTAACAAATTTCACCAGGGGATTCACAGATCCTACAAAATTAATTAGAAACACAACAAAATAGAAACATACGGCTGCTGATAACCTTATTAACAACTATAAATCAGGCTCATTCATAGGTGGGGTCTCAAAACATACATAAGAGCTCCAACATATTGCAGAATAGCAACTGGGGAAGGCTGGGATAACAGTTGCCCGCTTTGACAGGGTTTCAGAGAATGTTTAAAACAATGCCACAAAAAGCCTCGAGGTTTGACACAGCAAACTTGAACTATATGATCATCAAGTGGAAACATAACCCAAAAGCATCTAACAGAATTACACTAAAACTACGGACTCACCAGGTTTTTCTCCATTTAAGACTGCACTTTCAGTTGGCTCTACACCATAGACCTATTAGTAAACCAACAAAGTTAAGCAGATGAAAGTAGTGAGTTAGTGGCTCATACTAAATTTTTCCTGTACTTGAGTGCAAATATCCACAAAAACGACAATTTCGGTCAAACTTTTAGAGATCAATTTGTTGAGAAAGTTGACTCTCTGTAGTCTGTATTAAGCAAAGGTATTTTTTTTTTTCAATTAGTGCAGGAATCAGTAGCAGATTCAAAGTGACCAAAACTTATCGTTCCATGAGCGCAAACAAATCTTACTTGTGTCTACATTCCTAGATATGCTGCAAGAGGCTAGATAACAAGGATATGTATGTTACTATGCATATTCTGCAACCTACCAAACTATGTATTAGCTACAAACGAGCTCATCAGGAGTTTTAAGAGTTCAAAGTACAATATAGTAAAAGTCTAGGTTTATCCTACAGTAATTCAGATACTGCTACAAGCATTCATACATCGACATGTATACATGGTAGGGTACTCGAAAACATGCCTTTCAAGTTTCAACAAACTAGGAGAAAAAAAATGCTATGACTTCTCTTTAACTGAAGCAGAGTGCAAAAATGGATGAGATTTTTTCAGGGAAGACAATGTCAATTTAGTGCTTCAATTATAAACAGTTGGAGATTCGCCCCTAAAATTTTATCAATTCTTTTACCCATTTTAGTTCTTGCTTAACACTGGCATTTTCCTTTTTGTGGCTCTGTTGGCAGCCTAGCCGCCCTGGTGTAGGGGATTCGGAGCATAAGAAGAGTTTGTACCAGCAGAAATTTACCCCTTCTTTGTTCTTATCAAGCACAAGTAACAGATCCCATTGCAAGGTATGGGTCTAGGAGTCCCACATTGGTCTTATGAAGGACTTGATGTGGCATTTCTATAGACAAGGGCTCTCCATTCTCTTAAGCTAGTTTTTGAGGATGGGTTCTCCCTTGTCTATCAGTTAGTGACGTCGGAATTGCAGTGTTCGCCCGGGGCTAGGTTAGGCTAGCGCAAAGCTAACATTTGGGTGGACAAGGGTCTGCCTCCTCTTAGGCTAGCTTTTTAGGGATGGGTCAAGTATCCAAAGAAACTACTGAGAGCTACTATTAGTTTGTTTTATATTTTGGCGGAGAACAAACCTCTCGGAAGCTTGTCCCGTTAGATCAATCAAACTTCATTTTCTTTCTTTGATTTCCACACTTAATCACTGAAATTTGTCCTAAGCTAAGTTATTTCTTAGCAGTTAACAGTACTACCCCACCAAAGCAATTGCAAATACTACAGCTTGGACCCAACATCTGGCTGATACGCAGAGGTAACCCCCCACCCCACCCCAGTGCCCCACACACACACACACACACACCCACACCAAAGAATAGGTAGACAAACAGATGGACCATAACGCAAAACCGAACCTTAATAGCAGAATTTTTCTCTTTAAGGAATCTCCCTGTCCCAGTAATGGTACCAGCAGTCCCAATGCCAGAGACAAAAGCATCCACTTGGCCTTCCGTGGCTCTCCAGATCTCTGGCCCCGTGGTTTCAAAATGAATCTGCAAGCATAATGGCCATAAAGAGAGCAACTAAAAAGACCCCTTCAACTGCCAAGTGTGACTGATGTTTTGCGTCTAAAAACTAACATACCTTTGGATTTGCAGGATTTTCGAATTGATTAATCCAATACCCGCCTGGTGTTTTTCCCACCATTTCTCTGGCTTTGACATAAAAATCAGGAAAGGTCTTTGTTGGACCCATGAGGTGCAATTCGGCTCCCAAAGCCAGTAGTATAATTCTTCTCTCAAGACTCACATATGCAGGCATAATAATGATTAGCTTATAGCCCTTAGCAGCAGCAATAAACGCCAATCCAATGCCAGTATTACCACTCGTCACTTCTATGAGAATCGTCTTTAGGCATCCAAAAAAACAGAACTTAGAAACAACTTTTTGCAAGTTAAACTACAGCCCTAGCATATTCTGTTTCTCACTCTCGCATTTTTCGAAAGAGTACACACAGAAAGTAGCGAATAGATACGTAGAATTGACAAATAAAGGTATCTGAAAACACACCTTCTCAGGGGATATCAAGCCCTTTTCCTCAGCATCTTTAATCATACTAACTGCAATCCTGAATTCAAACTAGGTCCAATTAAATCTTTGCTTTTGCTTTTGGTTGGAAGAAGATAGATCTACAGTTGGCTTTAATTATATGGACTCATAGGGTAATTTAGATTGCAGACTATCTATGGGGGGATATCACCTGTCTTTAACACTGGAGTATGGTTCCATCATTTCGAGCTTGGCTGCAATCCGTGCTACGCAACCCTCTACAACATGATTAAGATAAACCATAGGCGTGTTCCCCACTAGCTGCAATTTGAGGAGAGCAGAAACACATAAATCACCTGTATGATACAAAACTTTCTTGTATAATTAATTAATACAAGATCGACTCTTTCAGGCCAAAATATTTAAGACATGAGTTCTCTCAGTTTCACGAAAGGGCAACGAGAACAAGTATAATGATATAGTCAGCCAATAACAATCGAAGCGACTTACTTCAGTCACATCTTTTGCAATGCTGCACTTCCCCTCCATAAGACTCAAGTACAAAACTGCCAAGAATTTATAGCTGTAAACAATTTAGCTTTGCACATTTATCAGAACAACCATTAAGTGCTTCCACATATTGGATCCTACCTATCAATTTATCATAACTTTTACTCATAAATGCCACTCACACATCGCCATTCCCTTTGCATCATGCGTTAAAGATTAAAGAAGTATTCTTCTTGGGCCATCAAAGAATAAAAACTAGCAATCCTTTGTTTAATGAATCAATAAGATGGTGCTATTGAAATGCCAAGTACAAATATAACTGCCACAGGGGGGGAGGGGAGCAAGCTTGAGAAACAACAAAATCACGCATGTCAACAGCTTCCAGTTTTTCAAAGATGAAATATAATAATAAATACATATCCAACTCAGCCAGCAGCCTCATATTGAGTTTTTAACACATACACTGGAAACAATGAAGCTAAATGTGGATCGTGCTATAATAAGTAAACTATGCAAAAAAAAATGTAAACACTGAACCTTATAAGCATCAATGTATCGCACAAGGCCATGTAATGGAAAGCAATGCAGTGTACTATGAGCGAGGAGTGTGAATTTAGTTTTAGCACTTCCAGATATAGCCACAGTTACTGTTTTAAGATGACTGGCAATTGTTGCCACAGGCCCACAACTCCTATTTAGTAATGGTTTATGTAAAATAGTAGAAGCAATCGACAAGCAAGTAATTAACAACGCAAAAGAAGAACGTCGAGATTTAATGTGGTTCACCACACAATGTGTTAGCTACGCACGGGGAGAAACTGATTTATCAGTTGTGCGAGATAGAATTCAAATTACAGAATATGAGAATACGGAGGCATAAAGGAGACCAAAGGGTTGATACAGTACCCTCCTTATGATCTAAATGGATTAGGCTGAAAACGGGCCCCAAACAAAAAAACGAAATTGAAAACCGCTTACACCGAAGGTTTCCGTTGCACCCCTGCAACCCCAAACCAGGCCGCTTCACCCCAAGACCCCGACTCATTGCCAGGTACTGAGATTCCTGTGTAGTCATATGAAGCGACATACAGACGGATTCAAGGCATTCCAATAATTTATTTACATGCTTGCTCTTCCAAACTTCCTACTTAAAACCGAGGGATAAGAAGAGGGTATTTGACAATGAGTGCAAAATCGTGTCAACAATTTCGCAGGGTTGGAACAAGGTTATATAACTTTTTAAAAGGAGGGAGTATTTGACAATGAGTGTGATACTAAAAAGAGTCACTGACAAATCAATAGGAGCTGCAAACTTGTTGTTTTGGAAACTATACGTACACAACTTTACCATTTCAAGGTTATTTCATGAAGACACTAAATTCAGATTGTATCACATCCACCAGTCTATGACTCCACAAAAACATAAAGTATAGCACTTTATGTGTGATTTGATCAAGTCCATAAATCTGTCCACATTTAAAATAACCCAAACCTCAAAATTACGCCACTAATGACTGTTTCAAGTTTCAACACCGTTGAACCAGTGTCACGTAATCCACTAAACTCCTTGCGAATTGCGAAATGATTTAAGCGAATTATGCTTGGTTTTAGACTATTTTAGGCCCATTTTAGTCGAATCGTGAATTCAAAAGGCGAATTATGTGACAATGCGTTGAACATGGATAGATGGATAGAACACTAAAGTCATGTTTGACACTGAGAATAATTGTTTAATGTTAGCTGATTCTAGATTCTGGTACCTTATCTAACATAACTACGTAAGGTGTTTGTGTAAAGATTTTTGATGAAGATTCAAAGGATAACTGATAAGTACTACTTCCTCCGTTTCAAAAAAATAGCTACACTTTCCATTTAAAGAAGTTTCCAATTAATGACTGCACTTCTCCTTTTTCCTTTTTTTTGTTAGCTTTTTTTCCATATCTCTCTCCTACCACATATCTTACCCCACAATCTCTCAACAAACAAAAAGTGCATAGGAGTCCGCAAAAAAAAGAAGTGTAACTTTTTTTTTGAAACGTAAAAGTTGTTTGATTGTACTCCCTCCATTAGCCCATTTTATTGTGTTCTAACCACTTTCAATTTTTGGGTATTCTTTTTTACTGTTGAACCCACATTAACATGATCTATGGTAGAATCCCCTTCAATACATAAAGGCAGAAACTGTAAACCTCTCTTTTAAGTTTTAAATCTCAAAGTTACAATCCTCTCTTATGATAAAGCTCTGTTCTTTAGCTGAATCTAAACATCTTTTACAATCAACTTATTACCAAACATATATTATACCTCTAAAATCACCCTCTTCATTTTCTTTTCCCTTGATACAAAAAATTGGAAGCTTTAATCAGTTTTTGGAAGGAATTGAAGTCGAAAAACTATACATTCATCAAAAAGTAAAGGCAAAACTTCAACAAAAATGCACAAATCCATATGAACACAGCACATAAGCTGAATAAAATCAAAAAATGTGAAGAGTTAAGAATTATACCCGGTTTCTGGGAAGAGCTTTTAGAGAGGAGGGAGATGATTAATGAATTTTGGAAGGTGGGTTTGACTTCAGTTTTTGGTACGGTGGGTAGTAGTCTCGATTTAAAATTTAGTTGTATTTAAAAATTGTATCAGTGATTTTAACGCTTCTGTAATATAATTGGCGTTTCTACCCTTACCTATTACCTTATTGTTAGTTCAGATTGTTGTTGAATTTTAGTGGATTTTCCTAAATTAATTGAACTTCTTTTTTCGGTTAAATAAAACTTCCATGTTGAACTAAAGGAAACTTAATAGAAGTATTATCGAATTGGAATTGTCGATCTAAAGACTTAATCTGGTAATCTTTGAAGGAAAAAGTTTCAATCATTCCTCCACCATACTACTATTGCTTATTTCATCAGAATTAATAATTCTATATGAATGGAAATCAATAGTTAAGGCTCACTTTATAATTTTTGTTTAAAATTTTTTAAAAGAAAAACAATAACGAAAATTTGAAAGTAGTTTCCGATTTTTTGTTGTCAATTATCAGAATAAATATAATTATAATCGGTATGACTAATTTCAAGTTCTTTTCCTACTTAAATAACACTATTCTAAAATCATAAAAAACATATTAACTTTTGAAACATTTGAAATTCATATTAAATGACTCTTTGTTAGATGATTTTTAATTTTCACAATAAATATCATTAGTTATCTCAACCTATTACTAAACTGTAACGCATAAAAATCACGGGGCATTATCAGGCCTTAGTACTAGTTCTCTTTAAATGTTGTGAATAAACTTTTCTTATAAATCTATATTAATTTGTTTAAAGTGTTTATAGTAAAGTATATGTGTCACGTGGAACCCTAACATTATTGTCTTGTCATTGACAACCAAAATTCATAGGGGAATCATCAAACATTAGAGCTCTTTACATAACCAAGTTAGTCTTGGCGTAGTGGTAGCTCACGTTGTCCCTTAACCAATTGGTCATGACTTAGACCTTTGAGAATGAAAAGAGATCATTGGACATCCACTTACCTTAAAGTGGAGCTCACGGGGGGCGAAAGAATAATCTATGTTATCGATGGTAAATACCATTGGTTTCACCCAAAACAAAACAAAATAATCCTTAAATGAGAAATTCACAACTTACCATCCTAGATAGCCTTAAGTAACGAAATATTTCACCATATATAATACTAGCCGCATATGTAAGGGATATGTGCGCAAGTATATACAAAGGTAATTCAACTCCAAAATTACATATATTAATCTGAAGTAATAAGCTTCTATAATTAACAAAGTTAAATTTTTCACCAAAATAAATATAGAAATAATCAAAACTGAATGTAGAAGCTTTATCACCTAAAATAAATAGGTTCATCTATTACACTTTAAATTTTCATTTTAATTAAATAACTTCCTATAATTTCATGGGCAGAGAATGCTTAAGATATTTTCAAATTCATACATCCTAGGCCACACACTAATTCACTATGAGATTGCTCGGATATTAGCTTGTACTACGATATTTGTATCCTAGTACACTGTTCATGTATAGCATTCCTTATGAAATAAAGTACAGCTTAAATAAATTCCAGAGATAAAAATCAAACGATCCAAACAGTTCAAAACTATAAATTTATAACATATGAATCAAAATATTCGTAAGGTATGTTCTCTTAGCTGAAAAACAATAAAACTAGATGCAATAGGAAAATGTAAAAATAAACATATTATATTAAATTTAACTAAAAATACGTAGATACATATTATTATTTTTTGGTAAGAAGAAGTGATCCGGACCCTGCTCGGGTCCTAATGGACCAGGCACTTGAGAGTAGGGGGGAAGGGTAAGGGGAATCCCTATCAAAGTGTCTTTAGTGGGGATTGATCCCCCAACATCAAGGTTGCAAAGATGTTCTCATTACCACTAGACCAAGTACTACTTGGTAATACGTAAATACATGGCCTTAGTCATGCTCAAATGCTCATCTCGGTCAAAATACTACAGCCATGTCATTTTCAAGATTGACAATCAAAATAATAAATAATGATAATTGCTTTAAAGAGGCAGCAAGAAGCTTTAATGCTAATAACTAATAAAAGCTAGCTAGCTAGTAATCGTATCCCACATGGGTGATGTTAAAAATGGGATGGATCAAAGAAGGCTATAAAGTAAGAAGAAGAAACCACGTTAAAACTTACATACCTGGACGGGGCTAATGGGTGATCAATAAGGCCCATGGCCTAGGAAGGTGGCTTCCATTGCACATCATTGGGGAGGTGCACCTACCTAACATCTCCCTTGATGGGAGACTGTACGTCGTAATTTGTGGTAGAGAGGGCCTGCGCTCGTCGCGGCCCTTGCCAAATACTATGTTTAATTTTCTCATAATGCTTCGTTTTGTATTAATTGCGCTTTTGTTGTCGTGTTTGAATCCCCGCAACAGCTCGGGATATGAATGAAATCTAACTTGGCTTCGATCCGGATGCAGCCCGAAGGGTGAACCGGATGCAAACATCAACAAAAAAAGTTGCTAAACGATTTAAATCGCAACTAGAATCTTAATCAGTTAAAATCTTAATATATCATTAAAATCTTAGATTTTATCAAAATATCGAGATTCCATTAAAATAACGGGTCAGACCTATTATTATAAAATCTTTCTAGATGAGTGAATCTTACATATTCAATAATTTTTTTTGTTAAACTTGCTTAGTTCACTTTCACAATTTTCTCAAACTCGTCACTTTCATGAATAAGACAATGATACTAATAGCAGTGTATTAATACATAGTAAGTGGCCTTGCACTTTTAATCTTAACCATATTTAATGATTTATGTCGTATAATAAAAGGACTAAATAACTAAATAATATTTTTAAAGTCATTTAATGATAAAAATTATCTAAATAAGTTATACTGTGTATCATAAAACTTTATTTTCGCAAAAATATAGAATCTTACGATTTTACGATTCATTTCGATTTTAACATGTCTTTTCGATTTAAGTTAGAATCTCGATTTTAATAACCTTGATGTGAGTATTTAGCTTTTCTTATAGGTTTCTATATAAGATTAGACTTTAATACCATGTTACGTAGTAGAATATTATAGAGCACTGATTGTTATTGGACACAATAATAAACCTATAGGATATGAATCTCTAGTTATTTTGCACCTTTATATATAGATTGATGCTCATTTACACATTTCAACCAACACTTGTATTCGCTCTCTCGAGTACTCTAAACGTATCCTCTAGTTTACAAACCGGCCCTGTTGTCGGAAGAAACCTTCAATGAAAACTATAATAATGAACAAAAACGAGAAGATCAAGCAAACACATACATATAGAAGAATATAAGAATAATAAAATGTTAATTATAGGAGACAATAAAGAGGTTATGAGCTAGTTAGAAAGATCGAAAGCTGCAACATACGGTGGACATGGTTGGTGGGTTAGGTTGAGGAGATAAAATTTGGAAAAAGGGGAGAGAAAGGGATGAATAGAGGGTAGGGGTTTGATGTTATGCAATGTAAATTGGTACTACTTTGACATATTTTTGTGGGCGTATTTCGTATATTTGCAGACGTACTTTAGCTATTCACTATGTACAATGTCTAGTGGCAGCATGCAACTGCATATCCAACACTCTCACCCTTCTATTTTATATCAACACAGTCTTCAAATGTCAGTTAAATATCCCATACAATATTAAAGCATCACACGATACCAAATTATCAACTGTTTAACGTGTAGAAGTTAGACAAGTATATCAAATAGTACATCAAAACTTTTGGAAATAATATAATCAATAACTCTAACCGGGCAAATGAATAGCGGGTTAATTTAAACTAGCGACTCATTACCCGCCTTGACAATGCTCTATTTCAACGAACCGAGTTAAGCGTTGCGTTTCTTTTAGCACCATTAAGTAAGATGCTAGTATGCAATACGACCAAACAGAGAGTCAATACGTGACATAATTCACCGATGTCTATACTTGCCAAGTTTTATTTCATTACTTGAGCTACAAGTTTTATTCAACACCATTCAAGCCACAATTTGTACTTTTTAGGTGAGATTCTCAACATTATCCTTACTATGTCTAAATACAATTCATATTTCTTAGGCCATAACTTGTATTTGTAGGAAATATTATCGCATTATACTCGCTATATCTAAATACAACTCATAGTTACCTGGATATATCTTGTAAGTATAGGCAAAGTTCTCTCATTGTCCTTACTAAGTCTAGATACAAACTCATATGTAGTAGGACATAACTTGTAATTATAGGCAAAGTTCTCTCATTGTCCTTACTAGTTCTAAATACAACTCATACTTACTAAGGCATAACTTGTAATTTTAGGTATTTTTCTCACGTATTCCTTATAATGTTATATCTCACAACTTGTATTTTAGGTGAAACACTTGCATTATCCTTACTCGTATAATAATATCTTTTACCTTCATCACCACTCTCTCAAAACCTATCTCGTTCCCTTATGCCACCATACCATTCACAACTAGTCCACTACCACCCAAGCCGCAAACACCAACCTTATATCTCTCTCTTTCTATCTCTCGAACTATAAGCTCTATAGCACCATCGATAAGACCATGACAATACCATAGCATTGCAAACGCATCAACTACCACTAGAAGAGCAAATGATAGGGATTCACATACAAGCTGGATAAGTTAGTAAATAATTCCATTCATCATATCCCTTAGAACGATCTTTTTTTGTGAGATAATATATATTCCAAATGATTATTGGCTTTCGAGGTATCTTAATAATGGAACTTTTAACCTATATAAGAGTACTATAAAGCACACGATTGTCTCAGCGAAATTTGAGGTCCCGTAGGATTACCAAAATTATAGGCCCTTAATTCATACTTGTCTACAAGTAAAATAAACTTCAACAATTTGAAAGTATAATATCTTAAGAAAATTATTTCTTTTAAAGACGTGGTATGCCATTCTTTCAACATGTTTTGAGTTAAATCATATATATTGGACATACAGTTTTTGATATTTATCTTTAATTACAGTTAATGCTTCACAAATTTATATTGACATTCCATAATAAGTATTATTATGCCGACAAAAAGGAAGTACACTAAAAATGGACATATAAACATATAAACCCAAAGGATATATGGAGAAACATATAATTTTGCACTTAAATTAAACTTAGCCATTGGCACCAATCTTTCAGTCTAAAGAGTTAATGGCAAGTCGCAAAAATAAATTATAGTGTGCAAATGTAGAGGTGACATAAGTACATGAATATAGAGAATGTGTTGTATGGTAGTAGTAATAGAAATTGTGATACTATTAATTATAACAGTAAACAAATAAATAATAATAATAGCAACAACATAAACAATAATAACAATGATGAAATAATAATAACAACAAGAAGACGATGAAGAAAAACAACGATATTGGTGGTAATGATAATACTAAGAAGCAATAATGTTGAGTTGTTGATGTTGTATGTGCATATACTGAAGCATCATGGTAGAAACACTATGATTCTATAGACTCCCACATCGTCTCATCAGAAACATGCATGGCAAGTGAGGTAGTATAAATTAAGACATGCGTTCACCGTATTCCTCACTTACCTGGACGGGGTCAATGGGCGATCAATAAGGCTCATGGCCTAGGTTGGTGGCCTCCATTGCACATAAAGGAGGGGTGCCTGCCTAACGTCTCCCCAAGTGGGAGAGCGTACGTCATAATTTGTGGTAGAGGGGGCCTGCGTTCGCGCGGCCCCTGTCAATTTAAGTATAAAACTTCTACAATACCTCAGTAACAAAGTGCAATCAATAATTTAATCTTGTATTTCATTAATGTGAAATTAGAAGGTCACTTAACGGAAAGAATGTGAAAATATTTCTTTGTTTCTTTTTAATTGCAATAAATTCAGATGGTGTAAATGGTTATAGAGAGAATGTGGGGTATGTGATAAAGAGATAGAAAGAAATGAATTGTAAAAAAAGAAGAAAATATTTGTTTTAATTAATTTAATATTTTTATTAGAAGCGGAGGAAGTATAAAAAATGAAGATATAGAGTAAAAATGTCGAACAAACCCTGCGCCTACATAATGCTAGAACCTAATTAACCACTAGAACCTAATAATGGAAATCCCAGTTAGGAACATATTTTAATAGAAAATCCCAGTTAGGAACATATTTTAATAGAAAATCCCATTTAGGAACAACATATTTTAATAGAAATCCAATCTAGGAACAACATATTTTAATAGAAATCCAATCTAGGAACAACATATTTTAATAGAAATCCAATCTAGGAACAACATATTTTAATAGAAATCCAAATTGGTTCAAAAACCACCAAAACCTAAAAATTTGAAATTAATTTGGGTTAAGAAATCGCATCCATTCTGTGAAGCATCGCCACCGCTTTTTTTTAATGACAAACTAAATGACAAAGAACAACTTAGAAGATTGGTGAACTAAAAAACAAGAAAGAAGATGAGGCAAAATTAATAGTGAAGAGGTGAAATTTGGGTGTCTTTCACCGCAAGAACTCAATGGACAGGAGAAGAGATGAATCATGTGGGAAGCAAAATTGATAAAGTAAAAACAACAGCTGTCCCATATGCCCATGTGATGTAATAGGTGGTGGCAAAATATAAAGGTTTGGGTCAGGTCTATGAGCTTTGGTTACTAAGCTGAGGAGATGTTTGGCCTGATACACTCTCTTTTTATATTTTGAGGACAGAGGAAAAATAAAGTTTGAAAAAGTAAGAGAGAAAGAAATTGGGTGAGTGGCAAATAGTTTATTCTAATGGGTGTGTAGAACAAAAGGTACAAAAAGATAATAAATATTTGGTTGTTTACGGATAAGATGGGAAAATAAATATTTTAAGAAACATCTCAATGGAGAATTTGGGAGTGAATGGCATACACTTTATTCAGATTTGGCATACACAAATCCTACTTTGTAATTATCCGAGTAGGCAGAGAGTATTTTTCATGTCACAGTTAAGGCTATTTTTTTCCAGTGCGATGTCTCCAAATATGAAAACAAACTTTTAATGTATCATGGTCATAATATACTTAGGTGTACAATAAAATTGTTAAGAAGATATGGTTTGGAAACAACTTTAATTCAGAAGGTTAGCCCAATAGGACCAACCCTATTGAGTTTCTACAAATTATGTCGATCATGTGTCTTGATAGCCATACAACACTCACCTTATATCAAAGGGGATCGTGGCATATTTAGCCAACCGACCCTTTTAAGGTTAGCAGCTGGTTCTAGTTTATTTAAAAATTGAACAACTTCATAGTTCTTTGCCTAATGTGGGATTTTTGTGAGCATATCTAGCTCAATGAGAAGTTATGGCAGAGTCAACTGTGGGGGGTGCACATGCTCCCCCATTCTTCTAACAACTACTACTAAAACATAATACTACAACTTATGCTATCTTCTAACAATTGCTATCACTACTATTTTCCCTCTTTTCAACTTCTTCCATTTTTTTTCTCGCATGCCTTCATTGACATTTGGGTGCTTTTTTTCTTGTTACTATTTCATCGTGTAAAGTTGAGAAGAGGTTGTGTGTTGGTTTGGAAAGATTAGATTTGTAGATCTTATTTGCTTAGTTTGTTAGTAGATATGTCATTTAGAAGTTTGTCATGTCTTTTTATTAGTCTTACTTTCCTACTTTGATTAGGAGTATATGTTAGTATAAGCGTGTATGCTCAAATGTTTGTCAAACAAAAACAAGAATTTTGCAAGATAACTCCATTAATTTCACTAATACGATTTATGCTGCAGAGAACTAGATGAACTTTAGACGTGCAAGCTATTATAGTGTTATTTTTGGGGCTCATGTGATCCTTGAGAAATTATTAATTCGTGATTTAGGCTTGCTTTGTTTGGTCCAAAGTTCAGTCAAGGATGGAGTTTTGGTGGCTTGGTGCTTATATCATCGCCTATAGTGTCTATATTACACTAAGGGGTCGTTTGGTTGGGATGGGGGAAAAGGAAAGGAATCAAGAAAGGGGTAGAATGGGAATGGAAACCAAAACCCCTAAATTAAAACAAGTGTTTGGTAGAACGTAGAACAAAGGAAAGGGTTAAACCCCTCCCCCTACTCTTCCTTGTGTTTCTCTCCGGCGAAATATACCGGCGTCGCCCCTCTTTTCTCTTATCTCAGGCGTGTTTTCTAGCGGGGTTAAGGTTTTGTAGGTTAGTTGTTTTGGGAGGGGTTGGGTGGATTTCGGTGTGGGTGGTTTCCGGCGCGGGCTAAGGGGTTTCCGTTGCGGGCTGGTGGTTTTCGGCAAAGGGTGGGGAGATTTCCATGGAGATTCGTGGTTTTCGGCAAGGGTTGGTTTGTTTCGGTCGGGGCTGGGTGCTTTTCGACGAAGCTATGGTGGTTTTCGGCGAGGGTGGGTGGTTTTCGACGGGGGATGGGTGCTTTTCGACGGAGCTATGGTTGTTTTCGGCGAGGGTGGGTGGTTTTCGGTGAGGGTGGTTGCTTTTCGACGGAGGTACAGTTGTTTACGGCTAGGGTGAGTGGTTTCCGGCTAGGGAAGGTTGTTTCGGCGGGTTTGGTGGTTTTGCAGCGAGTAGCTGGGCTGGTTACTAGTGGTTGTGGAGTGGTAGTGGAGCAATAGTGGATGTAGGATGGTGGTCAAGGTTGGTCAATGGTAGTTGTATTGTAGAGGAAAAGAGGGGAATCCAAAACTTGAGGGTGGGTAGGGAATCAGGTAAGGGTTATTGAAACTGAAAAAGGGGCAAAGGGAATGAAAAAATACATCAACCAAACACCATCTAAGGGTAACCTAGGGGTTTTGTTTCCCTTTCCCTTTCTTGAAACCCTCAATCAAAACGCCCCCTAACTAAGTTTAGTTTGTACCCTATAGTTGGAATTGGCCAAAATTTGATAAAATCCCATCAACCAAAATCATTAACTATTGTGGTTGGTGCTTGTTCTTAAATCAATTGATATACATATATTAAGTTTGCCTCAGTAAAAATTTTTAAATAATAATAACAATAAAAACAAATAATGACTTATACACTAGTTAAAATAAAATAATTATAGTAATACAATAGGAATAGTATTATAATTTGAATAATAAAAATAATATAATAATAGTAGAAGTATTAATGATAATAAAAATTAAGAAAAGATATAATAAGAAAAATAGTAATAATAATTTATTATAGTAAAGATATGAATGATAGTACTTATAATGGTAATAGTATAAATAATGAAAATAAATAATAATAATAATAATAAGGTCAAATAAGGTCGAATAAGGTTTAATAAGTTCAGATAAACAAAAATAAATTGAAAAGAATGGACCCTAAGCTCTATATTACACTAACTATGTGTTGATGAGATTTTTATTAGGAGCTTCATTGATGCATCAATGGCGGATTTTGGTTGTGCGATTATGTTCAATGATCTAGAGAGTTATTAATGAATGTCAGTGATATTGGAAAAGAGTTGGAAGGAATATGGTCTTAGACCTGGGTTTTCTTAGTGACAGCGTCGTCTCTGGCCTTTTTAGGGCCCTGAGCAAAAAATGTATTATGGACTCTATGTACAATGAATATTTATTAAGATTAAGAGCACTTAAAGAAATTAAAGAGTTATGAAGGAATTAGTAACAACAATTTGTATTAGATTAGGAAAAATTTGCGAAAAAAGACCTTATTTGTTATAATTTTTGTGAGAAACTACCTTATATGTTACCTTTTTTTATATATCAAAATGCACATTTTTTTGTTATAGTTTGGCTAAAAAGTCAAACTTATAGACATTGATCCTCCAACTCTTCATTTATCGTTGTGTGTTAGATTTTGACCATTTTTTTAAAAGGTGTATCTCCCGCACAAAAAAAAGATGGCGGAGAAATTAAGAGGTTCAATAACCGAACATTTTTGATTTTTTAGCTAAAATTCGACAACAAGGTGTGCATTTTGATAAAAAGTGACATGTAAGGTATTTTCTCACAAAAAAATATATCTATAAAATGTTTTTTCACAAAATTAGAACAAACAAGGTCTTTTTTGCAATTTTTTTCTCAGATGGGTAAAAAGAACCTAGTACTTTTGTTCTTACGTAATTTTTTGATAAGTAAGAGACCCTTAAAAATCAAAATGGGGCCCTGAGTTGTCGCTCAAGTTGCTCCCCCATTAAGACTCCTTTGCTAAGTGCATTTTTTATATTGACGTGAAAAGGTGTTGATGATTTATGAACGAATTTAGACAATAAAAAACTTACATGTTTTAGGAAAGCCTGACTTCAGGATACGATAAAAGTACTATAGGTTGTTTTGTTATCTTAAACAGTCTCTTGATATTTTCTGAAGTGTAGATTGAATAGAATGAGCTACATGAAAATTGTTTTGTTTTTGTAAATGCAAAGTTATAATTGACTATAAGAAACATAAATTTCAATGTCCTTCACAATTAGCCAAATTTTCTAAAGTTCGACTTATTTTATAAAAAACTTTTGAAATATGTGCATCACGCGAGTGCTATACTAGTTCTTTTTTTTTAAAATATGAATTTTTTTTGTCGAAAAAAAATAAAAACATGTTTATTATCTATTTGTACATATATCTTAAAGAGTTTAGGTGAGAGTTGAAATATCTATCTATCTATTTACCTACCTACCTATCTACCTACCTACCTACCTACCTACCTATCTATCTATAATTATTAGTAAAGCAAAACCCATTGCACACATGTCGAGCATACCAACAAAAGGGGCTAGTGCTACGTGTAGAACCTTTATACAAGGGCGTGATGTTTCATATATATATGCATTTAGCAATTTAGGTAAGATATCGTAATATGTTATACTTCTTTTGTTTTTTTAATGACTACACTTCCTATTCTAGGAAGTTTAAAATTAATAGCTACACTTTTCCTTTTTTCCCTTATTAGTAACTTTTTCTCTTTATCTCTCCTACCACTTTTTTCTTACATATTTTTTACTCACTAGTGAAAGTTTTGCCTAGAAAAAGTGTAGCCATTAAAAAAAGGAAAAATTGTCAGGAATAAGTCAACCTTTGCGTTAACTGCTTTTAACAAGTCTACCTTTGTTTATTCCAGTAACAAGTAAACCTTGTATATGGTTTTGCTTTTAACAAGTTTTAACCGGCTATCACCTTTTTTTAACCTTTTGAACAGGTTAAAGGGACACATGTCACTCTATTATTAAAAGTTTTAAATTTTAAATTATATATTTCTAAAAATAAAAAACAAACCAAACCCCAACCCCCCTCACCCATCACCCCAATTAAATATTTTCAAAAATCGTTAAAAATTACCCTCAAGATTCTCTTAAAAATGAACAGAAACGTTCAATACAATCCAAATTAACATCACCGTTTACAATAATATTCATCCCAAAACTTGTGGAAATGAATATTAACCAATCAATCAAACCCAATTTCCCCACCACCCACTTCTTCCACCTCTATCAACCAATCAATTAAACCCAATTTTCCCACCACCACCGCAACAACCACCACCAACTCCACCAGCACCACTTCCTCCTCCGCTTCAGAATCAAGCCGCCACTCTCTCTCCAGCCTACGCGGCTCTCTCCCTAACAACCCCCACCTCTACGACATCTCCCGAAATCCGGTCTGCTACCAACAAACTTCTCCACCTCTTCACGGTGTTGGAAGTACAGTTTACACGGCAAAGATGTTATCATTTTCCAGAGAAAATCTCACCATCTTTTATGCCCATCTACTGTTCATAAAAAGCTTTCTTCCATCTGTAATTCTAACCACATCGCTACTGTTAACCTTCTTGGCGCTTCCATCTTTAGAATTGCTTCATAATAAGAACAACCCTGATTTCACTATTTTTAGCTCTTGGATGTCGAGGATGCAGATTACTACTGATTTAGCTAATGTCCTTGATTATATTCATAATAATACTGGGTTGGATGTTGAATTCGTTCATAATTATATCAAATCTTGTGAGGTGGTTGGTGGCAGGCTTTCCTATGTTTTTATCCATTAATCATAATCTCAAGAGTAGTATTTAAGGAAAATTTACACTATTAAGTTAATGGAGATGAAATGAGATGAAATGGCGTCTATTGAGATGAAGGAGATGAATTGGCAGTGGAGTAAGGTGGTGGTGTTGGTCGGTGGGCAAAGAAACATAAAAGGAGAGGGAAGAACATGGTTGGGTTGGGTGGTGTTCGTGGTGGTTGTGCCAAAGAAACAGGAAGAGGGTGGTGATATGGAGGGGAAGGAAGAGGAGAGAGAAAGAGAAAAGGGAGAGGAGAGAGATATGAAATTAAAAATAATTAATTTATTTTAAATTAATGAGAACAAGACACGTGGACATGTGACTTTAAACTAACAAGTTAACACTAGGTAACCGGTAAAAAAACTTGTTAAAAGAAAATCATGTACAAGGTTTACTTGTCACTGGAATAAACGAAGGTCAACTTGTTAAAAGCGGTCAACGCAAAGGTTGATTTATTCCTGACAATTTTTCCTTAAAAAAAGGAGGAAGTACTTCAAATCCAAAAAAATAGAAAAGACTATTTTAAACTAAAATAGAAAGACAAAATTAAACAATACTCACTTAATGTTGCATTCATATTTTTTGATTTCTGCTTTGTCCAAGAGACTGCAGAGAAGTGCTAGCAATCTTATCGGCTGGAAACATCCCACATCGATGCTACAAGAGACTGCAGAGACGCAGGGGCTAATAAATTTGAGTGGTGACAACAAGTGATCCATACTTACCTGGACGGGGTCAATGGGCGATCAAGAAGGCTCATGGCCTAGGAAGGTGACCTCCATTGCACTTTGGAGGGGTGCCTACCTAACATCTCCCCAAGAGGGAGAGTGTACGTCATAATTTGTGGTAGTGGGGGCTTGCGTTCGCGCAGCCCCTATGTAAATTTATTACAATCTTTCTTATTGCAATGAATTTAGATAGTTATGTTGATGTAATTATTTTATACAGCAAATGCATGAGTATGAGTAATTCAAAATATCTCTGTTGTAAGAGCCTAGCTAGCCCGTTGCTGTTGCTGTTTGTCTGCACAAGTGTTCTAACATGAAAATTGAAATTCTGGTCAGAGCCTAGTAAGCTCGTTGCTACTTGCTAGTGCTACTAAACTACGAAGAACTATTCAAACATTAATAAGTACATTTGAAAAGAACTATTTTGAACCAATGGTCGCCATTATTCGAAAAGAACTATTTTGGACCAATGGTCACCCTTCAAACGCTAATAAATAGATTCGAAACATATAAAATGGGTCGTGAACTATTTTGATCTAATGGTCTCCTTTCAAACTCCCTTCAAACTTAAATAAATACTCCCTCCGTCCCCAAATAGATTTCTCATATGCCTTTTGCACAGTCTCTAATATACAATTTTGATCGTATTTATATTTATTTGTGTTAATAAAAAAATAAAAAAGTTGATTTATGAATCTACGCATTAACACGAACCTAAAAAAATCCGACACGACTACTATCAATATCATATATTAGTGATAATCTGTAGGCAAATTTTACAAAGTTTGATTTTGAATAAAGCAAATAAGAAATCTATTGAGGGACAGAGGGAGTAGATTAGAAACATATAAAGTGGGTTGTGAACTATTTTAATCTAATGGCCGCTCAAATAAAATAGATCCGAAACATATAGGCCATGGGCCCATAACATAAGCTATTATCGATATCGTATTGGAAGCACTATTCTTTTCTTTCCAAATTCTACTATATGTGGATACAAGTTGGTCTTTATGTAACCAAATCTCAAATTGTGGAAAGCGTGGAAAATGGGCAAGATCTGAGTTATGACTTAAAAGTAAAGCTTCAGTGTCCAATACATAAAATCAATCATATTGCACAATCACAAGGATTTTGAATTTGGGCATAGTTAATGTCTCATTGTCATCTTCCTCACTCGAACACGTTTTTATATACTTGAACAAAATAAAGGGTGCTCACTCATATCGTTCATTTGAACATGTCCCTATATACTTAGACACAAAAAAGGATGCTCACTCATCATGGTAATTTGTGATACATAAAGAGTTACGCAATCAAGAGCATTCGAATGAAAAAAAACTAATCGGAAACTTGATAATAATCCGTGTTCGAATGAACGAAGTACCACCACTTGCCACTAACCAAAGAACCACCAATCTAAGGTATTATTAATGCAATTAGCAATTAATAATCAACCTACTTAATCCCTAACACTCAATTGAAATTGACATGCAAAGAGAATTAAGATTTTAGGCTAAATAACTTAGCTTCACTCACTAAGTCACCAAGAAAACGTTACGGTTTTCTCTTAAGAGTTTCACACTCTAACTTTCATTCATTTCATTGCATCAATCTCTATTTTACAAGCTAAGATAATACTTCTTACATAGTACAATAAAGGGTGGTTTTACCTTACAAAATAAAATAATAAAAATACAAAATAAAGCTTAAAATATTCCAACTATGATGCTGCCAAATTTCAGTCAGCACACCTTTCACCATTTTTGCCTTTTCTCCCTATTGGTTGCTCGTTTGGCTACGAAACCAATTGGAGGGTCTTCTACAGCTCATTAGCTTTCAACCATAGGTCCCACGCCCCATTTGGAGAAGAAATGGCTGCTGCCCAAAGCAGAAAGAAAAGAAAGCTGCTGAATCATGTTGAACTGCGTGTAACATTATAGAATAGTCTAATAAGAGGCTTTCCTACCTAAGTAAACTTGCTCATTATTGGACCAAATTAAGCAGGCACCTCAAGCAGCTCAATAATGAATCTGGGAGCTTATTTTTGCTTGCTTATCACGTCCAAAACCCTCTCATCTAGGCTTCCTTAAAACATGACAATTTGGAGAGCAAAAATCCACGTCTGACATTGTTGCTGCTTCGACTTTATTTCTCAATGAAATACCACCAAACTTTGTAGGATGAATCTTCAAGATGTTAGTGAACCAATGCAATTGGAATCACTCCAAAACTCCAAGTAACTTGCTCGGAATCATCAAAAATATTTTGCCGCGCCATAAAGAAAAGTGCAAAACAATTTCTACTTAAAACAACTAAATAGACTATGTTACTAATCTAGTAGAAACAACATATTTAGTTTGATTAATGCTAATCAAACCCCTTATTATCTTCTTAAATCTCAAATAACCATAACCAATAATTAAATAAACTTATTAAGAACTTTAGATTGATTAGGTTAGAGTATATGCATCAATTTGACTGTTGGACTATTTGCACTCCTATCAGGTAGATTCTATACTTGTTTATATCACGAAAATCCACAATTATTTTGAAGTCTGTACAATTAGAAACCCAAAAAACCAGGAAAGTTGAAAAAGAAGGGAATCAACTGATTGTAATTGCAAGACACAGCACTAATTTCGTATTACATAGTCCACAGTCCATAGTTGCCACTTGCTAGTGCAGGACGACCATGGATCACAAACATAACAAACTGGCATTATTCCAATTCACAAGGACCATGTTATGCAAGTTTACAAGAAATGAAAAAAGAAAACAAAAAATAGACACAAGACTACAGAAACGGACTGTAGATTGTCGAGCCAGTAAAGTATTAAAACCAGTAATGGAAACTCGAACTTAGGACTCAATGGGAAGGCTCTCTGCATCCTTCCTCACTGATTCAAACAACACCGTGGATAAATATCGCTCGCCGAAGCTGGGGAAGACCGTCTGATAAGTTAAACAAGTATGTAATTAGTGAAAAGAAGCACTCTCATCCACTCAGCTTTTATATTTTTTAACTTAATTGTTTATTTGGAAATTGACGGCCTAGAAGGGCATGAACCCGTCCCCCGTGTAAGAGGATCCCACCCAAAGGCCAAAAGGAAGCATCAACCAGACTGATAACTCGGAGTTGTACCCATGAGGAAACCACAATACCCCAAACTTCGGGTTGATGAGATCTGAATGCAGGTGAGAAAGCTCTAGTGCTCTACCACTGAGCTCCCCACTTGATTCTTATGTGTTGTTATCATGACTCGTAAGTGTAGGAGGAAAGATCAGTAAGCTTACGACAATGAGTTTTCCAGCATTTTCAGGTCTCTTCGCCACTTTTATCGCGGCAGCAGCAGCAGCGCCAGATGAAATTCCAACCTGAAATACGAATTTCAAGGTCATCATAAAGAACTATCATAGCAAGGATAATGAAGAAAATACACCAGATTGACAGTTCAGTATGGAATAAGCAAATAAAATATACAAAAATATAGTGAACTTACCAGCAGGCCTTCCTTGAGGGCGAGCAATTTGGCCATTTCAATAGATTCTTCACTGGATATCTGCACAATTTAGACCCCCACCCCAAAAGAAAGAGAGCAAGAAAGAGGATGAGTTAATTAAAACTCCACATACAGCCGTTTTTGCAGATATTTTCAGAGCATATATGTGTATTAGCAAGATTTATAAATAAAGCTCAAGTTTTTTATCAGTAAACAGCAGGTGACATTAGGGAAATAGCTTGTGGTCTCATAAACAAACACCTATCTGGCTATCTCCTGGACAAAATAACTAAAGTCCTTGCAAAAAGGATACATACAATTTCCTTCAAAAAAAAAATGTCCATATGATAAGATACACCATATCATTGCTGATATGGCGAGAGATCCTCATTAGTTCTAATTAGCTTCCTTCAACACAACTTTCGGGAGCTAATCAGACAACGGATCTTATGGCTAACTACAGACACAACCAACCCTCAATGTTTTATCGGTTTATTTCTTGTAATAAACTCGGTAAAAGGACATAGTAGTATTAGGCTGGTCTTTTTCTAGGCGCTAGCCAAAATTTCTTTCCTTAAAACAAAAACGCACATCTAAGCCACAATTTTATATGGTATAAAGTATAAACTAGCAGTTAACATAGTTAGTGGAAGAAAACAATCATCCAAAGCCTAGAAGGCTCACCTGGACAACTTCATCAATAATATTCACATCCAGAACACCAGGTATGAATCCAGCTCCAAGTCCTTGAATCTTATGCGGGCCTGTAGAAGTACAAAAATATGTGACTTACCAAATAAACAGAGTTCCTTAATTTCCCGGTAAACCTGCAGTTCCTTTTATTTTTCTTGTTATATAAAGAGATTTCACAACCAATCAAGAAATGAATAACAACACCAAGAGTCAGAATTCAAGAATGATTTTTTCTGAAGAAGCAGTTGTCTTATGTGCTAGGCAGTTGTCAATACATCCCTCTCAATTGAATAGAAACCAAACAAGTTCCTCTCTACAACAGATGCAAGTAAGCCAACGAATCCATACAACCTTTTAGCACTAAAATACTTGTATATGGGTTCCAAAACAACATCCCTAGTCTTTGGCTGGTTAAGAGTAAACGTGCGTTCATCTAGATCTCCCAAGCCCTGGCTTAGTGGGAAGATACTAGATTCTGTTGTTGCTAATACCAATCTGACATGACTAGCAATAATATTAGACATAACCGGAGTCTACCAAAGCAGAAAGTGCTTTTAAGGAACAGCTTCAAAGGCTTGGTACACAGAAACTTTACTTCAATAGTTTTTAATTGGGTTGGAAACTTCTTTGCACACTGTTGCATTAGTAGGCACAATTTTTACAAACCGTAACTTCTTCATAAATCATAAGATATATGGAGTTATAACTTTAAGTAAGACTAGCATGGGCATAACTTCAATGAATGGCCTATATATAACCTTTCACCCAGGTTTCCTTGCAAATCAGGACATACCGTAAGTATTTATATTTAACCTCACAGTTTAACATAAGGAAAAAATGACGCAACACAGAATTGAACAAATTTAAACTGTACTGGTGTTGGTAACCATGTTAAATAAAGGAAGTTAATGACGATTGCTGATATTTTCACACCTTTCCTGGTAATGCAAACAGAAAAAAATATGGACAACTCACTGATCAGAGCTTTAGTATTAATTACCAGGTTTTCCTCCAGACAGTACAGCACTTTCCACTGGCTCGAGACCAATAAGCTGAAGCACAAAGATAAATAACACGTCATGACAAGGGCATGAAAGGGACGGAAGGAATAGTGAGAGATATTTATGACAAACAAATCAGAAAATAGAGCTTCTGAATAGCACAATTTTCAATATTGTGTCACTTATCATTGCCACAGGCCCACAACTGACCTTAACATCTGGATTCTGTTCTTTTAGGTATCTCCCTGCACCTGTTATGGTACCTCCAGTCCCTATTCCAGAAACGAGCATATCAATTTTCCCACCTGTGCCTCTCCAGATTTCTGGTCCAGTTGTTTCATAATGAATCTAAACAAAGAACAGAAATTTCAGAGAGATTGTTGTTGCAACAAGCTATAAATCCAGCGAATTGATGCACAAAGAAAGAACAAGCATTACCTTGGGGTTTGCAGGGTTTTCAAACTGCTGTAGGATATACGAATTAGGAGTCTTGTCACGGATCTCCTCAGCCTTTTGAACAGCCCCTTTCATACCTTTTGCTGGCTCGGTAAGAACAAGCTCAGCACCAAAAGCCTTGAGAATAGTCCTCCTCTCAAGACTCATTGATGCTGGCATTGTAATGATGAGCTTGTAACCTTTAGCTGCTGCGATAAAGGCTAATCCAATGCCAGTATTTCCACTGGTGGGCTCAATCAAGACACTCTGAACCATTAAGGAGAAAAGAATACATGCGTCAGAACTCAGAACATCACAGGCAGAATTTGACTCCCCGCTTCGTATCAGACTTTACCTCGATATATTTTCCCCAGAAATATCCAAATAGAGACAATAATAAACGCATTCAACAAATAAAACTTCATTTCAGAAATAAACATTGACCACACCATGTACTAATACTATGTCTATGATAATACTATGTTTACGACATCCTAAACTTAATAATTCTACATTCAGCAGTGTAGCTGACTACTTACCTCTCCAGGAGTAATCAGCCCTTTTTTCTCTGCATCAGTAACCATACTGTACCCGATTCTGCAACAGCACAATAATTTGGAACCGGTAAAGACAAACATACACATCAGATCATAGCCATGTGAGGATCTCAATCACTCCATCACAACAATAAAGAATATGTATATAGAAAAAAGACGGTAATAACTAATAACCTGTCTTTAACACTAGAGCATGGTTCCATGGCTTCCAGCTTCACAGCAATGCGAGCAACACAACCATCAACGACATTGTTGAGATATACCAGTGGCGTGTTGCCAATTAACTACACAAATCCCAAATTAAAACAATAAATTGTTTGATCTTATTAACTATGGTATATCACAACAAAGCTACAAAAGGGTATGGCTGCTTACTTCAGTCACATCTTTAGCAATGAAGGCTTTCTCCTCAACCATAATGAATTCGATATTGCAACCTACACAAATAATAAAACACCACCCTCAGGTCTCGACAGTAAAAATCGTTGTTGCACATAGGCGAAATGACTTGTAATTCTTGAATAGTTTAACTGAGGCACTAGCTGTCCAAAAAACATCACTTTGAAGTATAGTACTAGCACATGAAAATTTTAACATAGCAAGAGACTCGAACACCCGGTGCAATCTAATGCTAATGCAAGAAGCATGTCAATTCTTGATTCATTTCAGGAATATATTGATGCCAATAAACTGTGATGTCTACTATTCAGATCTCCACTACTAATAAAGATATGAACTTGATCATGATACAAAATTGCAGGGGTCAAACCCACTAAAGAAACACTGAAATTTCAGAAACATGAATTGAACGAGATGTATCTATTATTACTTAACATACAAATTCAGAAACCCAATAACATTTTCAACAAGTCTAAAAATATAATCACTCAAAATTACTCCAGAAACATAAGAAATTTCTTCTGAATTCAAGCAATCAATATTAAGTATAGAATGAAATCATCAAAAGGAGCTGGAAAATTCTCAAAAATTAAAACAAGGGCAGTAAACAATCTGGTAAAATAAACACACCAAAGTTAGAAAGTAGTTTCACATACCCAGTTCAGAAAAAGAAGATATAGGAACTTGAATGAAAGAGAAAAGCGATAAATTGAAGTCAAAATGAAAGTTCTTTATAAACCTTAAAAAGAGATAGAAAAATGGGAAGAAATGAGAGTGAGTCCAGACTCCAGATGATGAAGATTGAGGGATTATAAAATTCCAAGCAAATCCCGTGGTAGGATTTTAGAAGTATATTAATTTGTTTGTATGCAGTCTGCAGGGGTTTATATTATAGTTAAAAATATCTGTAGAATATCATTTCTACATGTGATTATGTGATGCCATGACATGCCCATTTTCCCACAATAGCCGCAACCTCCATCTGCCCTTCGTTTGAGGGTTAGCATAATCGCATTAACTTGTCAATTTTTGTTTAACCTTTTCCAATTTCACTTGCATTTTGACCTGTGAAAGTGGAAATTTTATTTTGATAGGTAAATAGAGTAATGGTAAATTTTCTGTGAAAAACGTCTTTTTTATATAAAAATCACTTGTAACTTAAATAAGGTTTGCGCTAGGCGTTTATGTTTTTTTGGCTCTTTCCTAATCGTTATGGCTGGAACTTGTACGCAACACTTGTTAAAGGTTTATAACTCTTTTTATTTATTTAAATCTTAGACACACGAAGGCGTAAATTTAATTGGCTGAAACGTAGATTGAGTGGATGAAAAAGAAATCAGCTTTCCTTGGAAGGCCGAAGCACCACCACGAACGATACCATGCGTCCGCCTGCGGTGGCTATGATTAGCCCTAGTCTAGATTGGGGGTGTTGGCATTTAGATCGGTCAATTCTAGGATCCCCCGCGTAGAGGTGGTCAAAGTTGGTAGGTTCCAGAGATCGTCAACAAACCTTAGCTATTCGTTGGATCCTTGAAGCAACTTTCAAACGACGTATATTCTATAGGATAAGCTCTCCTTTCGTTAACAATGGGGAAGAAGAGAAGTTGCAACTAATACTACTTGCCTATGTTCATATTTGACTTAATCCAAAGTCGGAGCCTCTGAGCAAGCTACTAAACTTTTTGTCATCTCATTGTGTGATTGTATTGTGTTGGTTTAAGAACGCCCCAATCACATTTCTTAACAGAAATCGAGTAGTGCGCAATTTTCTAATTCATTGATGAAAGAAAATCTAATTTCTAGTTAAACTATTTATTACAATTTTCGATGCAAGTACTTGATGATCGATGTCTTATAGAATACCGATTATGTTTTTATTGTAGTCACTAGTCACTACTATGTATAATACATGTGGGGGGGGGGGAATTTTAGGACAGAAATTAAGTTACTCAAAGAGAAAGTTTTGGAAGGAAGAACAACTTTAGTAGCAACTACTTTAATTAGTATATACTACTACATATAGAAGAGATATACATTGATAAAAGAACATATATTAACAATGAACAATTGCGGGTGAGGAATATTGTTGATCATCTTGTGGCTCATATGAACTATGTTATCAAGGTCTTGAATCCTGGGAAAGAAATTGAATCATCATATTAGTTACTTCAAAATTCATTGGCTTGAAATAACTTTTTATTTATTTGGATGTAACATATCCATCCCTTTTTTTCTATAAAAAAGAAATCAAACACAGTCATGAAAGTAAACTACATCTTACACGACGTGATATTGATGCACCTCGACCATGGAGGTCATGTATCGTTATCATAATTTCTTGGTGACTATTTTGGGAAGTATATGTTTGTAGCATCAAAGGTGAGCAAAATCCATGATCGCACGCAACCGCCACTAACATTTACATTCTTGTTTCCTTATGCACTCCACAAGGTACTTTGAAGGCTCCGACTTTAACACACAAAATGAATGATTTTGAATGATTGAGTAATGTTTCGGGTACGATGAAACACAGTAAATTTATAATTCGGGGAAGTCCAATTTCCAGCTAGGGTAGTAACCAAATAAGTCCAAGGTCTTCGAATCCCGGCACCTGCAAAACCGAGCACCGTGAACTACCCCGGGGATGTGCCCGGGATCGACTCTCCGATGCTTAAGTCAAATCTGATCTCAGAAGTCAGAGAGAATAGTACAAGTGAATGCTCTGCAATATATGGAAAAACGTACCTGAATGATCATATGAGAGTACTATTTATAGGTAGTACAGGAGTGACGTCATCGGGTGAAGATGGTGACGTCATGAAAGCCTTTTTGTCGGTGGGCCTGTCTGAAGGCCTGTACTTTCTGGCCTGAAAAGATCCTTAGGGGTAAAATGGTAATTTTGTCCCCTAAGGGTATTTTAGTCATTTCACCGGTTAGGTGGGCCATGACTGGAAGGGGCCCAAACATTAGCCCCACGCTCTATGTCGTAGTGTTAGACCATGATGAGACTGCGATGTGGAGCGGAATAGTCTGCCTTGGTTTGAAAAATTCGACGTATCCCAAAGTGGGATTGACCTAGTAGAATTCGAACGCCCTCACACTGAGAGGGGGAGTAAAAATTCGAACGCCCTCAACCAGATGGGTTGGGCACGAATTCGAACGCCCTCACCCTGACAGGGTGAATGCGAATTCGAACGCCCTCAACCAGATGGGTTGAACATGAATTCGAGCGCCCTCTATTAGAGGGACTCATTGCGAATTCGAACGCCCTCTTTTGGAGGTGTTCATTTTTGAATTCGAGCACCTTCCTAGGAGAATTGTTCATAGAATTCGAATACCCTCAACACAGGGGTTTAATGAGAATTCGAACGCCCTCCTTGGAGAATAGCTCATAGAATTCGAGCACCCTCCTAGGAGAGGTTCTAAAAAGACTTGGACACATTTATAATTCAGTGTTTATTAAACTTCGAATGCCCTCCTACTGAGAGGTTCATTAAATTCGAACGCCCTCAAATAGAGAGGTTCGAAATAAAAACACTCACCATAGGGTGGTTTATAACAGAACTCGAACGCCCTCCTTGGAGAGGTCCTATGAAAGACAAAATTCGAACGCCCTCAATAGAGAGGCTCAATACAAAACTCGAACGCCCTCTATTGGGTGTTCGATATAAAATTGTAAACACCAACTATTTGAGTGGTTAATTTTCTTCGAGGTGCCTGGTAAGGGCTAATTGAGTCCATTAATCAATTTGAAATCTCAACGTGGCCTGGTAAAGGCACTCGTTTGACAATTCGAGGTGGCCTGGTAAGGGCTAATTGAGTTCAACACTCGTTTGCTCGAAATGGGGTGCCTTATGAAGGGCTTTGCATACTTGGAAAATTTTCTAAGTATGGATTCAAAGAACATCCTTGAATTTGCTCGAGGTAGATCAGTCAAGAGGTTGTTCCTTTTGAAGAGTTCGAGGAAGCCCCGGTGAGGGAAGATCTGTGCAGCTGAATTTCTTCGAAGTAGGCCCAGTGAGGGTCAACGTTTTAAAGTCAATGCTTTTAAAGTAAACTATTTGGGATGGTCAACCGTATTTGACCGGTTTTTATACGTCTTAACCGTATAAATACCGTATGGAAACAAACCTCCTTCTACTCCTTGGCACGAACTCCCATGTTGGGTGACTGTTCATATTAGAGAGGCTACTGTTCATGGTAGGTGGGATATAAATATTTCACTTCTTTCCTCATTTACTCACTTTGTAATTTCTCTCTCTACTTTCCCTCTCTAGTTTTCTCTCTTTTAAAGAAGCCCTTTGCTTCCTTTGTGTGCTGCTCAGAGTGCGTCAAGAGTGCGAGGAATCTCCTTCGTGTAATTCGACCAAGGTATGATTTCTCATTCTTGACTCTTTTCCTTTCTTTTAATAAATTCGATAGGGGTCTCTGTATTATAAATAATGAACCCTGTTTTCGAACTGAGCGCCTCATATGCTTTGCCCCTTCCTTATATGCCCTGGGTAGAAACATGGGTAGATGAGGTTCCTGTTGTATCAATAGCATATTGGACCCCAAACTCTGATTTTTTACTCGACGCCGTTCCTATTGAGGAAGAGGAGTGTGAGGAGAATTTCGAGGGACCCAAAGAGTTTTTAGATCACCCGAATAAAGTAACGATAGCCTTCCCTCCTTCTAAGAGGAGTTACTTAGATTCTTTCCTTTCCCTTAGTGTAGTGCAAATAATGGAGGCGACGGATGAAGGGACTTCGACATCCGACTATATCGAGCCCTGCCTTTCCCCCAACATGAGATTGGGAATAAGTGGCCACTGGTCAACGGGGAAGTGGCGAAAGGATCTTCAAGGCGGGCTGTCGTTTCCGTCAACCTTGTATCATATAAAGTTGCCCTATGTCATGTATCCTCCCCAAGTCACTGACTTGGTGGTGTCGCCACCCCCCGGGTGTATTGGTGTATATAAGTCAAATTTCGAGTTGGGTCTGCGTTTTCCCTTGCACCTATTTTTTAAGGAAGTTTTAGAGGCGTATAACATTGCCTTATGTCAATTGATGCCCAATTCTGTTGGGACAATTGTTTCCTTTTTGTGTATTTGTCGCATGCTTGGAGTGCGACCTTCCTTGCACCTTTGGCGCAACATGTTCAGGATAAATGAAGTCTCCGAGCTTCGCCATGGGCCTGGTTGGTATTCTTGTCTGGCCAGACACCTCATTATGGTCAAAGATGGGCTAAGAGATGAGAAGTCATATAAGGTGACGACCGAGATGCCAACCAACCAGGCTCTTTTTCGAGGGGAGTTCCTCGTCGTATTTCGAGGGGATCAGCCGTGGGATGTGCCCGTAACTCTGTCCTATAGTCCTCCTAACTTTGGCATGAACCTTAATGTGCCTGAAATGGACGCTGAGGAGGCTATTGTGGCCATTCACTGTCAAGCCACGTCGTTTCATATTGATGGGAAGCAGAAGTACAAGACTTATTACTGGCTGCCTAATGATAAGGACCTAGCCAACGAGCACTTCATGTCGGCTTTCGGCGTGTCCCCGGCATATGACAAATGTAGGGGTCTATTACTTATCTGTTTCTTTGGATTGTAACATAAACTTGTTTCTGATTCGTTTTTGCTTTTCCAGTACTTGCTTACAACAATCTCGACGAGGAGATGAAGAAGAACACTGCGACGAGCGGTATGGCTGCTATGGCCAGGCTATCAATGCAAAAGGGGAAACTTAAAGTTCCCAAACCTCCCACTGTAAGTTCGAACACCCTCTTTTGCTCGGCTTTAGCCTTCTGTTTCCTTTTAACTTAGTCTCTTTCTTATTTGTGCAGAATCTAAAACATAAACCAAAGGCAAAATCGGCTACGCCGAAACCTTTGCCTGCCCCTCCTGCTACTCTGCCCGACCCCCCTCTATCAGCGGTCGAGGTCCCTGAGAGTGCGAGATCTAAAAGGAAAGCCCGCACCTCTCCTTCAATTGATCCGTTAATACCGGATCTTAGTTTTCATCTGGGTGCGGGTTCCAGTCCTCTGGGCGAGGACGATGTCGAGGAGCCCCTGGTCAAGAAGGCAAAGTATTCTTTGCTCGACGACGTCAGTCCGACGCCGTGAGCATCGAAAATGCCAGCCGAAAGGCTCTTTGGGCTCGCTACCAACGAGTTCGAGAGGCATGTTGGTGCCTGGGGATAAGGAAGACATCTCTAAGCTCAGTGCGGCGAAGGATATTGAGGCACTCAACGAGTGCTGGTTACAAGTGAGTCTTCGTTTACTCCTTTTTTTTGTCCATATCCCACTTCTTTAACTTGACACTTATCTTGTTACTTTTGTCTGTCGCAACTGTCTATCCGAATGGCCTGCCTTACTGAAAAGAAAGGTCGTGATTCTGATAAACTGGCTGAGGAGCTCGACAAGTGTAAACAGGAGCTGCTGGAGGTTTCTCGTAAGGTCTGTTCTCTCGAGGTTGAGCTCGAGACGGCCAAGAGGTTGAACGCTGACAACCTTGAGGTTTTTAATAGTGAGAGGACGAGCCTAATAACCAACAAAGAGGAGCTATCCAACCAGCTCAAGGCAGCTGAAAAGAAGCTCGAGGCCTCGAGCAAAGAGGTTGCTGATCTCGAGAGCCAGCTGAGGGGCCAAAAGGAGCTGCTCGATCGTGCCCAGGCTCAGCGGAATGACTTGCAAGAAAAATACGACAAGTCCGTCAAGGACTTGAAACAGAAAAGGAGCAAGTACATCCGTCACTGGAAGCGATCACAGGAGGGCCGCAACTTCGTCGACCAAAAGATGGTCGAGGGTTTCCAGTCTGCTCGGGGTGAAGTTCAGAGTTTCTTCGAGAAGACTTTGAAGGACTTGGCTCCTGACTTGGATTTTCAACAAGTCTTGCCCAAGTACGATGAGTACTAGCAGAAGGCCCTCGATGAATTCATGGAGAAGGAGAAGGGTAAGCAGGGGGCTGGTGATGCTTCGACTTCTGTTCCTGAGGAGCTCGAAGAGGCTAAAGAGGATCTAGCCCCTGCCGACCCTTCACCTGTTAAGGAAAGTGAAGTTGAGGCCGCTGAGGTTGTTGCTAAAGCTGCTGAAGGTGAGCCTGAAGTGGGTGAAGCGGAAGATGCGAGCTCTTCATCTGAGTCCTCGTCTGAGGAGGAGGATATTGACATAGAGGCCCCTTGACTTTTGTAACTCAACATTCTGTACTTAGCTTTTTGTAACTCATCTACTTAGTTTTCTTTTTTATCTGTTTTTCAAAGCTTGTAATCTTTAATTGAGATGGAATGAAAAGAACCTTTTGCTCATGAAAATAACCTTTTGCTCATCTTGTTTCATACTATTACATTTATTCTCGGCCTGTCAGGTCTCTTGTTTCCTTTTGTATGTGATGACAAAATTCGAGCACCCTCAAAAGAAGGGTCCATTTAAGATTTCGAAGGCCCTCCTTGAAGGAGTTGCCTTAGTCATAACATGGATTCATAACATGACGACAATAAGTTCGAGAGACCGGTGAGGTCATGACTTCGTTTGAACCTGTTAGGTATTCAAGAAAATTCGAATACGATACATAAAATAAAATGCTTTGACAAGTTTGAAAGACCGGTGAGGTCGTATTTTATTCATAATTCTCAACAAGTTTGTTTGGACCAGTAAGGTCTACAAGTTAGTACAAAGAATTATCTAACTTGCTGTCATATTAGCCCCTTATGTTGTTGTGGTTGGCCTAAAACATAGAACTTCCTCAAGTTGTCGATATTCCATGGACGAAACAAAGGATCACCATCCATGTTCTCGAGTCTGTATGTTCCAGGGCGAATAATCTCAGTTACTCGATATGGTCCCTCCCAATTTGGACTTAGCTTGCCAAGGTCCATCTTTTTTCCTGTGGCTTCAATTTTTCGAAGGACTAGGTCCCCTACTTCGAACTTTCTTTCCTTGACTCCTCGATTGTATAGTCTGGTCATCTGGCTTTCTGAGCAATTGATTTGAGCAGTGCATTCCCTCTTGTCTCTGGCAGGAGGTCGAGCTTGACGCTCTTTTCTTCTTCGTTTTGTCCGTAATCGTAGAAGGTTATCCTTGGTGAAGGGATATCCACTTCAACTGGCAACACCACTTCACTCCCATAGACCAAGTTAAAAGGCGTATGGCCAGTTGCCTCTTTTATCGTAGTTCGAGCTGACCATAGTATACCCGGAAGGTCTTCAACCCACGACCCTTTTGCTCCATCTAACATTTTCTTCAGCCCTTTGAGGATGACTTTGTTGGCTGCCTCGGCCTGCCCGTTAGTCTGCGGTCGACTGACAGCATAAAATCTTGTTTGTATATCAAATCGAGCGCAATAGGCTTTGGTAGGTCCACTGTTGAATTGTCGACTGTTGTCTGATATGAGTGCTCGAGGTATACCAAAACGAGTGATGATGTTTTTCCAGATGAAGTCTTGCACTTTATTATCTGTGATGGTGGCTAAGGGTTCAGCCTCGATCCATTTGATGAAGTAGTCGACAACTACCAATAAGAACTTTCTTCCACCGGATGCAACTGGGAAGGGCCCGAGGATGTCCATCCCCCACTGGTCGAACGGTAGCACAACTTGCATTGTAGTAAGAGGAGTGGCTGATTGTCGATGTACATGGGCATACACTTGGCAGTTGTGTCATTTCTTGACCATATCTTTGGCATCTTTCATTACTGTTGGCCAATAATATCCTGCTCGAAGGGCTTTTCCAGCTATGGTTCGAGCTCCCTGATGACTACCACAGGTGCCCTCATGTATCTCTCGAAGTATTTGCTTGCGTTCTTCGAGTGTCACACATCTTAGAAGGGGATGTGTGAAGGACTTCTTATATAGCAGGTGGTCATTCAACAGAAACCAACTTGCATGACGTCGTATTCTTTCCGCTTCTTTTTCATCTTCTGGTAGTTTTCCTTCTTCGAAGTATAGACGAATGCTTTTCATCCAATTGTTCGAACGGTCTATACTGCAACTGAGGAGCTGGCTGTTGATACTTGGCTTGTACAACACTTCCCAAGAAAAGGTTCGAGGTTCCAATCCGGATGCTGAGCTTGCCATACGAGATAGAGCATCCGCCTGTTAGTTTTCGGACCGTGGGATATGTTGTATAGAGAACCTGGTGAACTTCTGCTGCTGCTCCTTTACCTTGCCTAGGTACATCCTCATACTGTCTTCCTTTACTTCGAATTCTCCTTTGACATGACCCACGACCAGCTGTGAATCTGTCTTGACGATTATTTCATTAGCCCCATTCGAAAGGCATAGTTTTAATCCGAGCAGAAGGGCTTCATACTCAGCTTCGTTGTTTGAAGCAGCAAAGTAAAATTTTATTGCATATTCCATTTTATTTTCGAGAGGGTCTATTATTAGTAGACCTGCTCCGCAACCTGCCTTTGATGAAGAGCCATCAACATAAAGTTGCCATGTCCCGGTTAGGGTGGCAGTCTCGACCTCCGTCGGGCACTCAGCAATGAAATCGGCTAAGGCCTGTGCTTTTATTGCTCTTCTAGGTTCGAACTCTAGACCGAAGTCTGACAATTGATTAGCCCATTCTACAACTCGACTAGAGCCATTTCTATTTTCAATGAGCTTTCTGAGTGGCTGACTAGTGAGTACTATGACTGGATGAGCTTGAAAATAAGGCTTCAATTTTCGACTGGCCGTTACCAAGGCATATATCATTTTCTCCGACGGGGGGTATCTACTTTCATCCCCTCGGAAGGCATGACTAACAAAATATATCGGATGTTTTTGTTTGTCTCTTTCGGCAACGAGCACAACACTTAGGGCGGTTTCAGATACCGCGAGGTACACGAACAATGTTTCTCCCGGCAAGGGTGATACAAGCTTCGGTAATGAAGCTAAGTGGGTTTTTAACTGTTGGAAGGCATTTTCTGCTTCACAATTCCATTCGTAGCATGGTTTCTTGAAAGTGTTGATGAAATGAAAGCTCTTGTCAGCTGATTTTGATAGGAATCTTCCTAAGGCAGCCATACACCCCGTGAGTCTTTGAACTTCCTTCAGAGTTCGAGGAGACTTCATGTTGATGATGGCTTGTATTTTGTCAGGGTTAGCTTCAATGCCCCTCTCGTCCACCAAGAATCCTAAGCATTTTCCTCCTCGAACGCCGAAAACACACTTCTTAGGATTCAGTTTCATGTTATAAGAGCGGAGGGTGGACAAAGTTTCTCGCAGATCTTGGACATGATCCTCTACCAACTTGCTCTTAACTATCATGTCATCAACATAGACTTCAACGTTGCGCCCCAACTGCTTTTCGAACATTTTATTCACCAGCCTTTGATATGTAGCCCCTGCGTTCTTAAGTCCGAACGACATGACCACGAAATAATAAATCCCAGAACTTGTAATAAATGCGATATGCACCTGATCTTCATCGGCAAGGGGAATTTGGTGGTAACCAGCATTCGCATCCATGAAGCTAAAACGTGCATGACCTTCTGTGGAATCGACCAACTTTTCGATTTTACGGAGGGGGAAGTCATCTTTGGGACATGCCTTATTGAGATAAGTGAAATCGACGCACATGCGCCATGATCCGTTAGGCTTTCGAACTAGTACTACGTTCGACAGCCATTCTGTGTATTGACATTCCCTTATCATCCAAGCACCTAGTAGTTTTTTCACCTCTTCAGCCGCTGCTTTGTTCCTTTCAGCGCCCTGGTGTCTTAACTTTTGTTTGATGGGCCTGAATTCTGACTTGATGTTCAGCTGATGTTTAGTGACCGAGGGGTCTATCCCTGGCATCTCATCAGCTGAAAACGCGAACACCTCTTGATACTCTTGGAGGAGATCCACTATTTTTTTTCGAACGACCTGGTTAAGGTCCTTTCCGATTCGAACTGTCCGGTTAGGATCAGGTCCGAGTTGTATCTCTTCATCTTCGTCGACCGGCTGAGGTCGATTGTAGTTGGTTGGGTTCTCGTTGTAGGACAAACCCAATGGTGGAGGTGAATTCTTGTCAGTTACTTTTTCTTCTCTTTTCCTTTTCCCTGAGCTTGGCTCGACTGACTTGCTCCTTCTCAAGCTATTGACATAACACTCTCGAGCAGACTTTTGGTCCCCATGTAACCTTCCAACTGTCCCATCATCTGCTTTGAACTGCAACAGGAGCTGATAGGTCGAGATTGCAGCCTTTATTCTTTTCAGTGTGGGCCTCTCTATGATGATGTTGTAGGGGAGGTCTATGTCAACAACAAGGAAGTTTATGGGAAGGCATCGTCCCTTTCCCTTGTCACCAAACCGGCTAGGTAAATTGATGAGTCCAAGGGGGTGAACGGATTAGCCTCCGAACCCGACCAAAGGTTGGTCGATGGCTTTGATGTCCTTCCTCTCGTATTTAAGTTTCTGCAAACACTCCCAGGTGATGATGTCTGCTGAACTACCACTATCTATCAACACTCGACCAACCCTGTGATTGGCCACTTTAAGTTCGATGACCAGGGGGTCATCATGGGGGGTCTGTATTTCCTTCGAACTCTCTCCGGACACCATGGTGGAAGTGTCCCGTTTTTTCATTCTTTCTCCATCTTTCAAATGGTATATGTGATTCTTCCTTGTGTTGCCGGTCAGGCCTCCAGAAGCGAAGCCCCCAGCTATGACCCCTACATAGCCTTCGGTTTCATCGCTCTTTGCTTCTTATCTCTTCTTCGATCACCCTGGGGTTCTTTGAGATATCTGTTCAACTTTCCTTCGTCAGCCAACTTGTCAAGTGCTTTCTTCAGTTCTCTACAATCCTTGGTCGTGTGACCACAGTCTTTATGGTATTCGCACCATAGCTTCTTGTCCCTGCGATAACTCGACGTTTTGATGGGATTCGGTCGAGGTAACACGGATTTCTCTTTTATGTCTAAGTATATTTCTCTTCGATTGACATTGAAACGTGGTACATGACCTCCATCAGAGGGTCGATGTCTCTTCAGCCTATCTGCCATGTCTTTCTGATTCGATGGCTCGCTCCTTCTTTTGTTATTTCCCTTCTCATGAACATTTTTGCAGATGTCCGACGCCTGGATATACTTCTGTGCCTGCCTCATGACATCTGCTAAAGTAAGAGTTTCCCTCATGGCGAGCTCGAATTTGAACCGTCCAGGATGGAGACCATTCATCAAGGCTGTAACAGCGACTCCATCTTGGAGGTCGGAGACCTTGAGGGACTCTTCGTTGAAACGCTTGATGTAGCAGCTCAGACTTTCCCCTTTCTGCTGGGAAATTGACATCAAGTGAACACTAGTCTTTTTGTGACGTTTTGCTGCTATGAAGTTCTGAGAGAAGAGAGCTTCAAGAGCCGAGAAGCTGGTTATGATGCCGTTTGGTAGGCGTGTGAACCAATTAAGAGCCAAACCTTTGAGGGTGGTCGGGAAGTACCTGCACCACGTTGCCTCGCAAAACGTCTGCACGCTCATTTGAGCTTGGTATGCTGCTAGATGGTCAGCAGGATCAATAATTCCTGAGTAATGCTCTATCAAAGGAATCTTGACTTTGCCCGGATTGGGGGTCTCCATGATGTGCTGGCTGAATGGTGATTTGTGTGCCACTGCTGAACCCACTCGAAAGCCTGATTTTGCTACCGCATCGGGCTCCTCGATCTGTGGTGGGTTTCCTATTCTCAGAGTGTGACGGCTAGTCACGCGGCGAGATTGTCCTGTGGTTCGTGTGGCCACTGTATACTTCGAATTCCCTCCCTGGGATTGTTCTCTTATCTTTTCGATGATCTCCCGGGCGTCAAAGTTCTTACCCCCATCTGTTTCAGTTGTATGATATGTCGAGCATCATCTTGGCTCGGTGACATGATAGATTTCCCTTTCTAAGCAGCAGGTATCCTCTTCGAGGGGCCGCCAACAACATGCTCGATTAGGGCACGTTTTGGCTGAGCTACCCTTCGATGAGCCTGCGGCTGATCCAGGACTGTCCCTCGGTCAGTGGGAGTAGTCTGTTGTGTCTTCATTACTGAAACGAGCTGTTGCATGACAGTAGTCATATGTCTTTCCATTCGGAGTTCGAGTTGTCGAAGATCCGAGTAAGTCACTGCTGGTGGTGGTGCTTCGATAGCCATGTCAGCCTAGCTTCCAGTTTCTGGGACGTCGGTCTCGTCCTCCACGATAACACCTCCTTGGTTCAGCAGAGTAGTCTGAGCATTCTCAGAAGCAGTCCTTCGAGCAGTAGTACCGCGGGTACCTTGTCCTCGTGTCATGGTGTTCAAAAATGTAGCTGTTATGTAATCTCCCCACAGACGGCGCCAACTGTTTCGGGTACGGTGAAACACAGTAAATTTATAATTCGGGGAAGTCCAATTTCCAGCTAGGGTAGTAACCAAATAAGTCCAAGGTCTTCGAATCCCGGCACCTGCAAAACCGAGCACCGTGAACTACCCCGGGGATGTGCCCGGGATCGACTCTCCGATGCTTAAGTCAGATCTGATCTCAGAAGTCAGAGAGAATAGTACAAGTGAATGCTCTGCAATATATGGAAAAACGTACCTGAATGATCATATGAGAGTACTATTTATAGGTAGTACAGGAGTGACGTCATCGGGTGAAGATTGTGACGTCATGAAAGCCTTTTTGTCGGTGGGCCTGTCTGAAGGCCTGTACTTTCTGGCCTGAAAAGATCCTTAGGGGTAAAATGGTAATTTTGCCCCCTAAGGGTATTTTAGTCATTTCACCGGTTAGGTGGGCCATGACTGGAAGGGTCCCAAACAAGTAATATTTTAACATATCCTTCAATTGCTCTAAAGAATCGAAAACCTGACCCAAAATAAAATCACCTTCAGGATTGAATGAATATTTTTTGCCCATGACCTTTATGCATAAGCTAATATTGGATCCAACACAACAACATGATTGAAACTATATTATGGAACACTGCCCTTTATAGCCAAGTCATCATCACTATCATTTGCACCATTGTCATCTTCATTATCATCATAAAAACACAAATTATCTCAAATCAAGAACGTCAAGATTATCACAATCAAGATCCACCACTCTTCCAGCTTCATTATCTAATGATGTACCGAGCAAATCTAACTATGATAAGTGTTCATGCATATAGTTATCATCTATGAGCATTTGACAGGCTAAAGTCGTATTACCTAATCAAAAATTTAAGTCCTCTAACAACAAAAGTTAAGGGAAGTAGGGTTGAATAGGGATGTCAATGGGGCGGGGCAGATGTTGGCAATCCTATCCCCATCCCTGCCAAAAAGCTCAGCCCCATCCTCGCCCCATCCCCCATGGCGGGGGAAAATCTTGTCCCCATCCCCGCCTCAACGGGGACTGATATCACGTATTTATATAGAGTTTTCTCCCCTATTTATGAGCTAATTTGTGCGTCATTTGAGCTCTTGGGAGCTATTTTATACTAATTATCGTATATAGTTGTGGTTTTGTGTTTTAGTGTTGAATTACAAGTTTTAGGGAGTTTTCTCCTTATTTCCGAGCTATTTGGAAGCAACCACGACTTTACGAGATGTTACGAGGCACGTAGGGATGATCACGAGCTTTATGGATAGTTTAGGAGGTGATAGGGTTTTAGTTGTATCACCTAATCAAAAATAAACCTACAGACCTCTAACTAGGTAGTCAGTGGAAGCAGGGTCGAATCCACAGGGAGACAGAGTTTCTAAATTAATATTCAACCAATTCAGCTACTCCAGATGAAATCAGATAAGGATTAACTGAACTAATGAATAAACTACAGAAGACGGAATAAATCGAAGATTTAACTATGGACTAAAAGTCTAGGGTATTAGGTCGGTCCACCATGCTTATATCAATCAAATAGGGTCAACTACTATCAAAACCTAGGTCAAGAGTCGGGGATTAGAGCCTATGTTGAGCTATGGTTAAGACTCAACGCTCATAGTTCAACATACGCCGCATGTTCACTAACGTAATCAGAACTACTGACGTGTCCTAGGCCTCTAGTCGTAAGACGGATCTGTGCAAACAACTATTAACCACAAGCAACCAACGAAACTGCGCAATAACGTTAATTACTCAATAAAGAACAAACCACATCACAATCACCCTAATCAAGCCCTAGAAATCAATAAGAGTCTAAATCACAATCATGGTATAAACATGGCTTTCCTATCTAACACCCTAGAAAGAGACTACTCAGACATGATCGAATTAATAACGACAAAACTAATATGAAACCCTAACAATTGCATCATGAACGATTAAATACATAAACTAAGCAATCAAGAATAACAAAAGAGATTAGGGTAAGGAAGAGTACCAATTGACGGAAAGCAGGAACTTTTATTGAAATTGAAATAGGTTTGATCACCTCTAAATTAATCTAAAGTGTTTGAATTGAACTAAGAACAATGAAGAATAAAACTAGTCTAAAGCTAATGAAAGATGAAATAAAAGATGTAAATAAAGATGTCCCTAAATAATGAGGAAAAAGGTATTTATAATACCCCTCAAGTCTAATTAAAAATAGGAAACAAAACTCGAAATCCGCGACAAATGCATCAGACCCGATCGGGCCCGAGCACAGTACCTGATCGGGTCAAACACCAAATCAGCGCAGTGTCTTCTGGGCCTTCGCGTAGCAGCTGCGTAGCATCAGATTGATTGTTGCAGCCCACCCGATCGCACACCCGATCGGGTCGTGGATCGGGTGCACAACACACTAATATACTGGCGTCTTGTGTGGCGTAGCAGCAGCAGCAACCAAAACGTAGAGGACCCGATCGGGTCGGGCGGTGGTCACCCGATCGGGTCTGAGGACATGTTTCCTTGCCCGATCATAAATACTTCGCCCGATCGGGCCATTTCTGCCCGATCAGTGCACGGAAACCTCCTTTGACTCCTTGGCTCTCTAAACTTCACGTTTAGGGGTCTTGAGACCTCCTAAACTACCCATAAAGCTCGTGAGCCATTCTACGTGCCTCGTAACATCTCGTAAAGTTATGGTTGCTTCCAAATGGCTCGGGAATAAGGAGAAAACTCCCTAAAACCTGCAATTCAACACTAAAACACGAAACCACAACTAAATACGATAGTTAGCACAAAATAGCTCCCAAGAGCTCCAATGACGCACAAATTAGCTTGTAAATAAGGGAGAAAACTCTATATAAATACGTGATATCAGGAGGTCCGAAGACCCCTAAACGTGAAGAATTAAGAGTCAAAGAGTCAAAAGGAGCTTCCCGTACTCGATTCCGCGGAAATCTATCTTTTATTTTCCGCTTTAATTAGATTTTTGGGGTATTATAAATACCTTTTTCCTCATTATTTTAGAGATTCTTTTATTTTGTTTTATTTCCAATAGTTCTTAGCTTAGTTTTTAGAGTTTTAATTAGATTAAACACTTTAGATTAGTTTAAAGGTGACTAAACCTCGGATTTGATTTCAATAAAAGTTATTGCTTTCCGTCAATTGGTATTCTTCTCTACTCTTAATCTCTTTAATTACTTTGATTGCTTAGTTTAATTATTCATTGATTCATGATGTTGAAATTCGAGTTCTATATTAGTTTTACTATTGTTGATTTAATTATGTCTGAGTAGTTTAGTTTCTAGGGATTTGGTGAGGGAAGCCATGTTTATACCTTGATCATTTGAATTGTTATTATTTCTAGGGTTTGATGAGATTGATTATGGTGTGATTTGTTGTTATTGAGTAATTAATGTTATTGCGCAGTTTCATTGATTACTTGAGGTTAATAATCATTTGCACAAACTCGTCTTACTGTTAGAGGCCTAGTATCATTGTTAGAGGATTTATGAGATATCTTTGACTTGGTGATACGACTTTAGCCTGTCAAATTTTGGTTCCGTTGCCGGGGAGACGTCTAGTTTTCTAAGTTTTTGTTTGGTTATTTGGTCTACTTCCTTGTGCCTCATTGGAACTTCATTGTTCCAATTGAGGTACGTTTTACTGCTTCTTTTTATTTCTTTTGTATGCCCATCCCAGCGGATTCCAAGCTTACATGGACAATCAGGCAGATTCAAAAGAAAATTTGGAGAGAAAAGCAGTCTGTTCAATTGAACACCTCTGGATCAGACACCTTGAGTTCAGTTATGTCTAAATCACTGAAGTCATATGGGGTGCCCAACCCAGATGGTCTCTCCACTGGACCTACAATGCCCACCACCGCCGCTAACAATTTCGAGATTAAGCCTGGACTCATTAGCATGGTTCAGCAAAATCAGTTTGGTGGGCATCCTATTGAAGATCCGGCCAATCATTTGCAGAGATTTTAACAACTCTGCCGAACTGTAAAGCATCAAGGAGTCACACTTGAGCAATTGAAGGTCATGTTATTCGAGTTTTCACTCAGAGACAGAGCTCAGAAGTGGTTCAACGACATCAAAGTGTCTGAATAGTCGGATACTATTTCTGCTGCGTTCCTGAGAGAATATTATCCACCTAGAAAGACAACAGAAATCAGAAATAAACTAGCCACATTTTCCCAAGAGCCTGATGAGACACTTCGGGAAGCGTGGGCTAGGTTTAAATATTTGCAGAGAGAGTGTCCACACCACAACATGGACAAATGGTTCTTGATGCACACATTTTACAATGGTCTGCAGCCTTAGACGAAGAGTATTGTTAACTCGTCTGCGGGAGGAGTTTTTCTTGATAAGGAAGTGGATGTAGGCTATGATTTTCTGTCAAACCTTGCAGCCAATGATCATTCCACTTCCCGCAGCCTCACGAGAAAAGTATTGGAGGTAGATGCCATTGCATTACTGATTTCGCAAATAGCGAAGCTAAGCCAGAAGATGGACACATTGAGTTCCTCTACCTCGACACCCCCTCCCTTGAGTATTAATGCTATGTCTACCGTAGCACCCATTACCTCATCTTACTACGAGGTATGTGGTGTTCAAGATCACTTTGGGCATGACTGTCAGTTCAGTCACCATCAGATGGAGCAGGCAAACGCCTTCCAACAGAGACAACCAAAGTTTCCCCCTCCACATAACTACCAAAATCCACAAAACTTCCAACCTTTACCGCAAAATCATCCTAAACCCTCATACTACCAAAACCCTCCTGGTTTTCAGAGACCTCCAACCCAAAATTTCCATCACCCTCATAACTTTCAAGCCCCGCAAAATTTCCGAACCCCACCTCCACAGAACATAAACCTACAAGAGCCCTCCATGTCTGAATTGATGAAGATGGTGTTGGACATACAAAAAACTAATGAGGAGGCGCAAAGAGCTCAAGAGAGGCATTTGCTAGCTATTTAGAGAGCTAATGAGGAGGCGCAAAGAGCCCAAGAGAAGCGCATTAAACTTCTCGAAACTCAGATTTCCCAATTGGCAGAAAACAATGCTCAGAGACAGCAGGGACAATTGCCTGGGCAACCCATTAAGAGGGAGCACATGAATGCCATTGACACGGTCGTTGCACGTGCCAAATTAATAACCTAATTTAGCCTAGTATAGGGTAAGAAAGGGTCGAATCCACGAGGAAGCAAGGATTAATCAAGGTTTGAAAGTGATTAAGGGAGCTAAGTCTATTTTTAGTGGTTTTTGATATAAATTGATTAACTAAGAAAATATGAACGAATTAGCTAACTATTAAACTAAATGAATGGGTTTAAACTATAATAGGAAGACACTACGGGGTAGGGGAATCACTAGTTAACCATTAGCTAACCTATTTGTCAAGTCAAGGGGATTCATTAGGGTCAAATAAGGGACTAAGTCACTCAAATATTTCCTAATTACTCTCTCTCGAGCTAATTAGGAGGACATAATCAACCAATTTTACCTATTCTCATGGTAAAATCAATCAACCAAGTATTTCCACAACTCATAGCGATTCAATTAAGGTCCTAGGAAGTCAATCACCTATTCTCATGGTGAAGTCAACCTATTGACTAGCCTAAGGTCAATCAAAAGCTTCATTTCTCAATCATTCACTTTTGATCCCCAAATCAAGTTCAAATGGTGATCAATCAATTAAACAAGGCAATAAAATAAGCTAGACAACCTAATTTACCTAGGTCTAACCCCCAAGCTTGACTTTCAAGGTTAACTAATGATCACCTAGGTCATCCCCTTCCCCTTGCTAGTAAACTACTCACTAGCCATGAAAAGTAAGAAAGAAAAGGCTTTAATCAACAAATGTGATTTAACAATGGTGAAAATCATCTCAACAAGCTAATAAGCTACTAATCACTACTAATCAAGTACTAAACCAAAATAAAGCAAGTATAAAAGCAAATAAGAGAAGAGTAAGAAGAAATACTCAAATAAGGATGGAAATCAAATGCAAAACTCCATTGAAATAGCTTCAATAATCAACATTCAAAAGCTTAGATCTTGTTTCTCTCTCTAACTTCTACTTCTCTCTCTAAAAACTCTCTCTAATTAGAACTAATTAATATCTAGAAAATAAAGCTTCCCCTATTATTATTACAAAAATGGGTTTTTATGCCTTAAAGTACTAAGGGCAAAGCCATAAAACACAAAACCAAAACGTCCAAAAAAACCGATACAAAACCGAAATCGACCGATACAAACCGAAACCGACCGAATAGCAAATTTGAGCAAGGAGCGCCCGCTCCAGGAACGCTCCTGGGCCGCTCCAAGCTGCTGGTTCTTTCCTTCACTTTTTCTTTGACGGAGCGCCCGCTCCCCTGTTTTGGATCCTCTTGCTTTGTAAATCTAACTTTAAACACTTCAAGAAGAGGTTAGATGGGGGAGGGGGGATGCAAATGCACATGTAATAATCTATATGCAACCTAACTACATACAAATGAAACAAAACTAAATGCAAAGCATGTGACTATGAGAAATGATGAAAAAGGGGAAGAAAAGGAAACTATATGGCCTAAAATGCATCTAAATGACCTAAACCTAAATGCAAATAAGTGAACCTAAAATCCACTTATCAACCATCACTCTTCGTAGTGGCGCCGCTTATGATGCTCCTCCATTGCCCATTGATGAGGTTACCCCAACTACGAGGAAGAAGAAGGCGGTAGAGGAAGGAAAAGGGAAGAGTTCGACGTCTGAAGTCGACTTATCTGCGGAAGCTGAACCAAACAGGGAAGAAAAAGGAGGTTTCTGAAATGCCTTTTACACCAAGGCTACAGGATGCAACAATAAAATGTCGATCAACAGTTTGGTAAGTTCTTGGCTATGGTCAAGAACCTTGAGGTAACAATTCCATTCAAAGATTTAATTACCCAAGTCTCTGTTTATGCCAAATTTCTGAAAAACATGATAACCAAGAAAAGAGACTTTGGTGAGGTAGAACGTGTCGCACTTACTGAAGAGTGCAATGCTTTTATTTAGAATAAAACCCCACATAAGTTAAAAGATTCTGGTAGTTTTTCCATTCCCTGCCATCTTGGACCTATTTTCATTGATAAAGCTTTGTGTGATTTAGGTGCTTCTGTTTCTGTTATGCCTTTATCTGTTTATAAGAAACTGAATATGGGAGCACTTAAATGCACACAAATCACTATACAGATGGCTGATCGTTCTATAAAATACCCCTAGGTGTTTTAGAGAACGTTCCTATTAGGGTCGGGAAATTTTATATTCCTGTTGATTTTGTGGTGCTAAATATGGATGAGGATGCCCAGATTCCTATTATTTTGGGTAGACCGTTTTTGTGTACTGCTGGTGCTATCATTAATGTTAAGTCTGGGTCTTTAACTCTGAGCGTTGGTGATGATAAAGTGATTTTTAAACTAACCAATACTGTTAAGGCACCTATGCTTGAACAATCTTGTTGCAGGGCTGAGGTTTTGGATAAGGTAGGTGTTTAGAAGGTTCACATTCCACCTAAGGTTGCCTCACAGTCTGGAGGTATTATCAAGAACATTTGGAGGAGGAAGGTGTTTGATGAGGGTGACTCTCACTGCTTAGTCCCTCCTATTTGAGAGATGGAGGTATTATGGTGGTGCGGGACCTTTATAAACCAGCGCTGTGCGAGAGGCAACTCGTATTTCTCCCCTTTTTCCTTTTCTTTTTATTTTTCTATTTTTATAGTGAGCGAGAGTGAGGGTACTAACGTTGTTTTTCCTCTTAGCATCGTCCTTTGTTACCTTTTCGCATTGAGGATACTGCCAACTTCAACTTGGGGGAGGATTTCTGTTTGTATTCTCTATCGCTTTTACTGCTTTCTAGGATAGATTTATTGCTTTCGAAAAATACTGAAAAAATAAAAAATAAATAAATTGGTGCCCATGACTGGTTTAGTTGCCCCCTGTGCCCCTTGTTGTGCTCTAATTGAAAATGATTTGACTTTATTTTCTAGATAGATGGGCATTTGTGATCTTGAGGCTATGATCTGATGTTTGATTGCTATGATTTCGAGCGAATTTTGATTATATTACACTACTTTGTGCTGCATGCCCGAATTGGTTAGACTGTGAGACCTCTTTGTAGCCTATTGGATTCATATCATTATCCAGTCTGTTTTTTTTGTGTGTTAGTTCCTCTTTAGTGGATTGATCTTGACTTTGATTCCGTACTTGTTTGATTTTCGATGACTTGTAGCATTTGCTGTGATATAGGCGTTCTTTTGTCTGATTCTTGAGCCTCAGAGTGAATTTTTTATATACTTTTATCCCCCTTAGCCCCGCTGAGCCTAATGACTTGTTCCGTGTTACTAAACCCTTATTATGAGCTCATGGCCTTCATTTCGATATTATTTCCAAGCCTAGCTTGGGGGAGCTTGTGTATGGGTTGAGTTTGAGGTTGGTTTCATGGTTCGATTTTGTTATTCGGGAATTATAATGTATTTTTGTGGTTTGAGTGTGAGAAAAAAAAAACAAAAGCAAAGTTAGAGTTGCGTGAATGAAGTTCAAAAAAATGAAAGAAAAATGAAATAAAAGTTCAAAAGAATTCAAAGTTCCTTCATTCACGTATGTTTTTAAAGAAAAATATGCTATTTTGCTTGAAAATTGGGTTTGTTGTGAGTTTTCATTGTTTTGTAAGAGTTGGGTTATGTTCCATGGTTATATGGTGTTGTTGGGAGTTGTTTAGGCCATCTTTGGCCTTGTTTCGAGTGATTTATGCTCGCCCTTTCTTGGTTTTTTCACCACATTCCTAAAAATATCCCCTATCTCTTACCTAAGCCCCATTACGACCCTATAAAGTCCTCTTGAGCTCGTGTTTGCATTGTTTATTGGATTCATTTCGAGTCAGTTTGTCAAAGTTAAAGAGTATGTCTGCTAATTGAGTCGACTTGGCTAGGATAAGCGTCATTTAACCTTCTTAAACACATGAGAGTGTGAGTGGGAAGGGCATTTATGGTTTGGTTGGTGAGTGTTCGGGCATATTCTTTGCCTGCCACAAAATTGAGAGGAGTGACACCCTTGTGAGAGCCTTTTCAGGATTTGTATGCCTTGTGGATGCTTGAATTTGATGAATTGCTTGGATGGTTGGTAGTTGGATGGATTTGATTATCGAACTTGAATTTTGCCTGCTTGAACGATTCTTAGTGTTGAAAGCGTTTTGAGCTTTGATTGATTCATATCTATGGGGTGAGGCAAGCTATTCCATGTTTATGTTCTGTTTGCTTGAGGACAAGCAAAGGTTTAGCTTGGGGGAGTTTGATATCACGTATTTATATAGAGTTTTCTCGCCTATTTATGAGCTAATTTGTGCGTCATTTGAGTTCTTCGGAGCTATTTTATACTAATTATCGTATATAGTTGTGGCTTTGTGTTTTAGTGTTGAATTATAGGTTTTAGGGAGTTTTCTCCTTATTTCCGAGCTATTTGGAAGCAACCACGACTTTACGAGATGTTACGAGGCACGTAGGGATGATCACGAGCTTTATGGATAGTTTTAGAGGTCCTAAGACCCCTAAACGTGAAGAATTAAGAGTCAAGAGTCAAAAGGAGCTTCCCGTACTCTGATCGGACAGAAAATGGCCCGACCGGGCGGTAAAGTTTCGCACCCGATCGGGCGGACATCACCAGACCCAATCGGGTGGAAAAGCAAAGAAAATTGGTTGGGTAATTTCAAGCCTAACCCGATCGGGCAACATGGCCACCCGTTCGGGCTGGCCCAAAAAGTAATCAAGAGGCTGCTGAGTTGCGTCCAAGAGTAGAGGAAAGCCAGCTGGGCTTTTGTGCGCCACCCGATCATGGACCCGATCGGGCCATTGATCGGGCATGCCCATTTTCCTCCGTTGATCTGCGTACATGAGGTGCAAGCCAGGCGGGCCTTTTTTGTCATGGACCCGATCATCAACCCGATCGGGTGAGTGATCGGGTGGGCCAGCTGTTGCCTTTTCTTTTGTTGTGCTGTTGAGTGGAACTAAGAGAATGTTTTGGTTTTTCTTAGTGTGGGCCCGATCGGGTGCCGCACTCGATTCCGCGGAAATATATCTTTTATTTTCCACTTTAATTAGATTTTTGGGGTATTATAAAAACCTTTTTCCTCATTATTTTAGAGACACTTTCATTCTGTTTTATTTCCAATAGTTCTTAGCTTAGTTTTTAGAGAGTTTTAATTAGATTAAACACTTTAGATTAGTTTAAAGGTGACTGAACCTCGGATTTGATTTCAATAAAAGTTATTGCTTTTCGTCAATTGGTATTCTTCTCTACTCTTAATCTCTTTAATTACTTTGATTGCTTAGTTTAATTATTCAATTGATTCATGATATTGAAATTAGGGTTCTATATTAGTTTTATTATTGTTGATTTAATTATGTCTGAGTAGTTTAATTTCTAGGGATTTGGTGAGGGAAGCCATGTTTATACCTTGATCATTTGAATTGCTATTATTTCTAGGGTTTGATGAGATTGATTATGGTGTGATTTGTTGTTATTAAGTAATTAATGTTATTACGCAGTTTCATTGATTACTTGAGGTTAATAATCGTTTGCACAGACTCGTCTTACTTTCAGAGGCCTAGTACACTTCAGTAATTCTGATTATGTTTGTGAACATGCTGCATATGTTTAATTATGGGCGTTGAGACTTAGCCATAGCTTGACACTGCTCTAATCTGTCGATTCTTGACCTAGGTTCTGATAGTTGTTTGATCTCTTGATTGGTATAAGCATGGTGGACCAAACTAATTCCCTAGATATTTATTTCATAGATTAAAATCCCTTTTTATATTGCTTTCTAGTGTTATTTAGTAGTTCAGCTGATTCCTATCTGATTTTGTCTGAAATAGCTGTTTAGCTAAATATTAACTTAGAACTCCGTCTCTTTGTGGATTCGACCCTACTTCTCTTGACTATCATTGTTAGAGGGCTTAGGATTTATCTTTGACTTGGTGATACGACTTCAGCGTGTCAGGGACAAGATAAAATATATCCCCGCCCCATCCGCCGCGTAAATCCCCGCACCCGCCCCATCCCCGCCACAATCCCCGCTCAATTTCTGCAGCAGCCAGCAAGCCAACAACGCAAATGGGGCCATTTTAGGGTCCAAAAAAATAGCAACTTATATATAAAAAAACCTGTAGATATAAAAAAATAACCTGCTTCCATCTGCCGTCAGCTTGCCATCATGCCACCCAAATCAAATAATCAATCTCTAGCAATAATTGAAAAAAATTACAAGGGTAATCAACCCATATTCAAAATGTGGCAAAAGTTAATGTTATCTAACAAGTTTCAACATTCTTGATAAAATAAAATACAAGCCAATGTCTTCAAAAGAAAATATTGCACTACATGTTAGAAGATATCTCCACACATATCAAATGTGCTCCTCTCAATCAAGGGAAGATATTGCCGCCTCTTCTTCATGTTCCAACTCTTCAACCAACTTAGAGTACTCCGTTTCTTTCAATTCACCTACAATGTAATATATTTCATTATTAACTATTATATTTATATATTAACAACATTTTAAAAAGAACTAGAATAATATAATACTCCCTCCGTTTCTCAATAATTGTTACGCTTTCCTTTTTAATACGTTTTACAAAAATTGTTATATTACACTTTACTTTTACCATTTTGGGATATATGGCCCCACCAATTTTGTATTCTTTATACTCTCCTAAAGTTAATTTTTTATTCTTTATTCTCTCTCCTAAAGTTACTTTTTCCTATCATTGTCATGCTTTTATACCCATTTCCTTGGTTCTTGTGTTTTTGTAAGTGTAACGATTTTTAGGAAACGGAGATAGTATTACCTTTAATATCATCCCATATCCAATTTTGAGCACACATCAAAGCCTCAACAACTTCAGGTAATAAACGACTACGATAAGGATCAAGGACTCGCCCACTCGTGCTAAAAGCAGATTCCGAAGCGACTGAAGAAACAGGATTGCTCAAAATGTCCTTTGCTATTTGTTGAACAATAGAAAATTTGTTTCCATTAGTCTTCCACTAATTAAGAATATCAAACTCTTCATCTTCAACACACGTTGCATTAATATCTCCCAAATACTTATCTAAATCCGATCCATTGTTATTTTGACTTTGATTTTGCTCCATATATTGCGCAATTTCTTGTATCAAGCTATCACCACTAGAGTTACCAAATTCACCCCTACTAGAACCTTGGATTCTACCATTCATAGTCCCATATTCATCAACCAATCGTCTCATAAGATTCAAAATTCTATCAACTTCTCTATCAACCTCAGAAGCATCAAATATTCTACAGAAAAAGTAACGAATAGTAGCCAATTTGAATCTAGGGTCGAGTATTGATGCCACTCCCATCAAACCATTAACTTCAACCCAATAATTGTTAAAATTTTCAAGCATTACTTGTGCATTTTTCTCACATAATCATAAGGGTATGAAAGCCAACTACAAATAGCAAGTTTAAGGCCACAAATTTTGCAAAAGTAAATAGGGGCCGTGGGATATTTTGATCCAGAAAAGTCAAGGGTAAGGGAGCAAAACACTTCTAATTTTTCACAAATTTTTTCAACCTTAATCCAATCTTCACTATGTGGTGGGTTTTTATATAGACTTTCTCGGCTACCCAACACAAAAAAAACTTCTTCATAATTAAGAGCCACTGAAAGCATATCAAATGTAGAGTTCCAATGAGTCCTACAATCAAGTACCAACTTCTTTTGATATTCGGGAACTAATTGCTTAGCTACTACTTGTTCAAACTTTTGAACCCCCTTATTGGAACCCTTCCAAAACACAACACTATCTCTAATTCTTTGAAAACCATCTGACACCACGACATCTAACCTATCTTGGACAATTAGGTTTAATATATGAGCACAACAACGCATATGCAAAAATTCACTATCCAACAAAAGTGAACCATATGGAAATTCAGAATGCAAGATATTTATTATAGCATCATTAGTAGTGCAGTTATCCACAGTTATAGCAGACAATTTGAGATCAAGATTCCAAGATTGGATGCATTCTTGCAATACCTCGGCTAAAACATCAGCAGTATGAGGAGTCGGGACAAAACAAAACCTACCAAATATAGTCATATATATACATAATAAGTTACAAAAATATCAACACATTACTTCACGCAATTAAAATGCAATGCATAATAGTTTAAGTACGATACCTTAGAATCCGACTTTGCAATTTTCAAGTGCTATCACAATAACGTGTGCAGTGACAACCATATAACCCTTTGTTTGGTGGTTGGCACTCCACATGTCTGTGGTCAAGGCAACTCTACTCTTTGCTTTCCTCAACAATGCAAACATATTCTGTTTTTCCGCTTCATATCTCTACATGATGTCCTTTTTAGTTGTATTGCGCGAAGGTACTTTAAATCCCGGTTGAAGTGTAGAAGAGTACTTTCTAAAACCATGATGTTCAACCATACTAATAGGATACTCATGAAGAATAATCATTTCAGCCAAGTGTTTTCTTCCATCCTCCTGGTGGAACTCATATGGTGCCAATGTCAGTATTTTGCTTGTCTCCAAGATTAACTTTCGAACCAACAACCTAGTTTGTCGAATATCCATACATTTTCTTTTTGGACAATTTTTTTCATGATCTTTCAAGTGTGTGGTTCCTGCTCTCGGTCCAACAAGTTGTTTGAAGCAATACTTACATTCAGCTTTAATTGCATCTCCAACTCTTTTCCTCGTGAAATCACTCCAAGCCGGTGATGTATGTCTAGTAGTTAGAGGTAGAACAAAAGGATCCGCCGGTTGTGTCTCAATTGGAGTTTCATTTGGACTTTCAATTGGACTTTCATCATCATCCACTTCAATTAGAGTACAACTAGCTGAAGTAGATGGTCTTGAAGTATTGTTGACATTCGTATTTTCACAATATGAAGCCATTTCCTTAAAACAATGACACATATATATTAGTTTAAGCATATAAATCAATCATTTCTGTTAATTGCATAAAACACAGTAAGGACAGGCAACTCAGCAAAAGAACATTTGCAATTCAACTTCATATACAATCTCTCATATATAATGAAATTACTGTAATATAGAAATCATGTTGATAAAGAAACAAATTACTACATCTCTTCTAACTTGTATTGTGACCCTAAACTTGTTGGACAACGACATAAAGGCACCTAATATAGCTGAGCTGAAGCATGGGATGATGAAAACAATCCAAAGCAAAGAGAGCTCCAGTATTCACTCACTAGTACACTATTAACAGAGGTATATAAGTTCCATAACAAGGAAAACAACAACAATGATACCATAGCCTTAATCACAAAACTCAAAGGATGAACCAGGTAGCATGAACCAAGAATTTCCCTCTTGCATTCACAAAGATTGTCTTCTTCCATTCACTTTCTCGCTTGAGCTATATGTTCTCGCACACCCATTTGCTTCATACCAGATTTTACTCCACCCATCCAACATGTTAACAATAATAAATAATAACAGGAAAAGTAACATTTCGATATACTTGCTCATATGTAACTATATATTAACATGTTGGACACCTCTAAACTTGTTGTGTGGCACTGTGGCTCCCCATTCGGCCTTGGCACTTCACTTATCTTTCCAACTAGATGAATTTGCGACAAACACACCCCAATTCGCAGCTACCTATTACCCAACAACAATGGTTGACATATAATATTTGTCAATCTACTACGAAATCTTGGTTCTAATAAAGATTTTTACAAAGACCTATGAACCATATTATCTCAACAGTTGATTAATTAGCCGTCACAATTCAAATGAAAGCGGCAGAAATTAGCGGCACTAATATATCTCATTGAACAAAACACAAAATTTAGAATCTGATTAAAACATTTAAAACGAAATTACAAAAACTAAACAAACCTGAGCAAGCGGTAGAAATTAGCGGAGAGCCGTCACAGGTACTCGTCACAGGTGGCCGTTGAAGCTGCAGAATGGAGGGGTGCCGACATGCCATCAGTTCAGTGATGAGCGTCTTAGCGAGACAAAAAAAATTTAGGGAGAGGGACTGAGAGTTCAGTTCAACGAGTCTGCGAAGGGTGACTGGGTGACAGGGTGAGAGGCTGAGGCAATGAGCCTATTAGGGTTAAGGGAGAGTGAAAAAAAATTTAAAAGTAATTTTGGATTTGTGCCTTTGGAAAATAAAAGTATTAAAAATGAAAGGAGTAAACACAAACAGCTAATAACATTTAGTGGGGCTCAGACGGGGCGGGCGGGGATGGGGCGGGGCGGTTGGAGATGGGGCGGGTATGGACTAACATCCACCCCCGCCCCATTACCCATGACGGGGATGGTTTTCATCCCCATCCCCGCCCCATCCCCGCGAAACCTTCCCCCATCCCCACCTAACTGGGGCGGGTGCGGTGTGGAAACCCGCCCCACTGACATCCCTAGGGTCGAATATAGAGGGAGACAAAGTTTCTAAATCAATATTCAGCCAAACAGCTAATTCAGACAAGATCAGACAAGTATTAGCTGAACTACTAATTAAACTAATAAAAGCAACATAAAAGGGGATTTAAACTATGGATTAAAGGTCTAGGGCATTAGTTCGGTCCACCATACTTATACCAATCAAAAAGGTCGAATAACTAATAAAATCTAGGTCAAGGGTCGAACAATCGGAGTCAATGTTAAGCCTATGATCAGGTAATAACGGTCTCAATTCAACATATGAAGTAAGATCGCTCACATAATCAGAATCAATAGTGTGTTCTAAGCCTTTAAAAGTAAGCCTACAATCGGGTCTTACTCAAGTTGCCAAACATAGTTCATGAAATTGTACACTGACATAAACCATGAAAAAAAGAACGAATCACACTACAATTAAACTAATCAAAACCTAGAACTAATAGAAATTCAAATATGAATCATGGTATAAACATGGTTTTCCTCCCTAAAACCCTAGAAATTAAACTACTCAGACATGATTGAATTAAAAATAACAAAACTAATATAAAACCCTAATTTTTGCATCATGAATGAAGTAAATAATCAAACTAAGCAAACAAGAAATAAAAGAAGGAATTCAGAGTCAGAATAATACTAATTGGCGGAAAGCATAAACTTTTATTGAAGATAATCCAAGGTTTGATCACCTTTGAATCTACTCTAAAGTGTTTAATTAAGAGAGCTCTAAAATAAAACTAATTGAAAGCTAAAATAAAAGATAATTTACAAATAATGAGGCTTAAGTATTTATAAACCCCCTAAAAACTAATTAGAAAGCGAATAAAAAGATAGATTTTGGGTTGTAAAGCCTCCTGCCCGATTGGGCTAATCCGCCCGAAGCAATCGGGCGAATGTTTCAGACATATAACGCGTTTCCCGCCCGACCCCATCGGGTGGAAAACTTTTTACTTTGTTTTCAACTCCTATACGCAGCCAGAACAAAAAGAGATCGGGCCTGATCGGGCTAAACCGCCTGATGCCATCGGGCGGAATTCCTGCAATCTTGCGTCAACTTGCGAATGCCATATCTCTCAAACCAAAAGTCCGTTTGGGGCGTGTGACCTATCATTGGAAAGATCTTGAAGTCTAGAATCCAACCCAATGGCAATTTCTTGACTATCAATTTTTCATCAATAGTTATGATCAAAATAGTGAGCATGTATCAGTTTTGGCCCTTCTTTCACTAACTCTTTGCTTGCATTCCTACTCAAAATTGTCCCAAACGGATGCATTGTGATCCTTGTGCAAGATACCTTCATCCTCAATGATTAATAGGCTTGATTTTATATAATCATAATCAATTTGCATCAAATTAACCCAAAAATCATCGAAACACACAAACGGGGGTGGTAGAGCACAACTTATGTAAATTCATGTCATTATGCACCTAAATGCTCTAAAAGGAGTTCTAAATGCAATCTAAATGCATCTAAAAACTATATATATATATGTGATACATCAGCATTCTTGTAAAAGAACACTTAACCGAGAAGGATCCCAAGTCATTGTGGACTTGACGTTGTTTAGGGTCCTATTGGATATACAATTGCATCACAATTCCTAAATCTCTTTCTATAGCACCCCACATAGATCTCAACGACGCACCATCATACAACGACATGATAGTAAAGGTTCCAATAATAGGGTGCCTCATATGCACCTTCAAAACCATCCTCCGATCACAACCTACAAGTTCATATAACTTACCCATAAGTTCGGGTAAGGAACAACGACAACTAATAAAAATATAATTCTTCATCCCATCTCCGTATGTTACGTCCCCATTAATTTCAGTTATTTTCCCATCGCAATAACTGAGGTAATTTGGTGCTTCCATCTTCTAAACAATACACAATCAAGAACACTAATTATTGACTAGCATTTCAAATTTATAGTAATTAAACAAAATGGGGGTAATTAGATACTTCCATTAGTAATCCAGAGCATGTCTAATATAATTTATTTTCATAACAATTAAGGAATTCAAGCATGTAAAAATTATAATTCTACAACATTATAGCATAATTATAAGTTATTGAAATACAATTCAATTTCATATCAATTAAGACAATTCTAAAGCATTATTCAACATATATAAAGTATATTTCATAACAACTAACATACATTTTAAAAAATAAAAATAAAAAACAAATTAGGGCTTGCCTCTTTGCCGATGACAATGGTTGTGGCCTGGTCACAGAAGGGAAGGCCAAGAGTGGCGGCACCGACGTTTGAATTCTTCGCCAGCATTTGAACTCTTGTCAAAGAGTAGCGACTTTCACTAAAGTGCGCAAAAAATGAAACGTGAACCAGAACTTACGTGGACGGTATTTACGTAAATAAGTTTATTTTCAACGCAAAGAGGGAAATACTTTTAGATTTAACATTATCCAAGAAAAAAAATTCTGTATAATTTGAAAAGTTAGTAAAATTGAAATTCTAGAATATCCTATAAAACAGAAACCAAATTCTTTCAGGAAAAGAAGAAAGAAACCAAATTAAACTAGTAAAATCATAATGGTTTAAAAAGACAAGGACCTTAAACAAACAAACATAATTAAACGAAAGCTTCAAGTCTTCAACCATAAAACAAAGCATTGATTCATAGTTCATACTTCCACCTCTTTATTCAATTTCCCTCGCTCTTATTATAGATACGATCAACAAGATTCCAAACTCAATTCATCAAACCAGAAAAACCCAATTCTTTTCTCATCATCTCTCTTCCATTCAATCAACTGTACCTTACTTTAGAGTTCACATAATTGCTAGATCTCGACCCTTCTGATCAGTTAATTTAATGGGTGTTCCCGCATTCTACAGATGGTTAGCTGATCGCTATCCATTGTCGATTTCCAACGTTATTGAAGAAGAATCTAGAATGGATGAAAATGGCGCTTTACACCCAGTTGATGTTTCAAAACCTAATCCTAATGGCATGGAGTTTGATAATTTATACTTGGATATGAATGGGATTATTCACCCTTGTTTTCATCCTGATGGAAAGGTTATTTCTTTCTCACCCTTTTGTGCAATTCTTCTTCTTTTTTGTTTTTTGGGGGAATTTGGAGCATTATTTGTTTAAAGTTTTCACCTTTGCTTCATTACTCGGTTCACTATTTGATTATGTGTAAGGGGTTTTATTTTGGTGAAAGGGATTGTAATGTTTTTGATGTATTTTTTTAGTACATTGTATGTTATTGGAGGTATTGAATTTGGGGTTTTGAATAAGGGATTAAGCTAAATTATTAACTTTTTGGGTGTATGAGAAAACAGGGAATAAATTTTCGAACTTTTGGGTGAATGTCTATATGAGAATTTCACTGGTCTTTGGATGACTAGACACTTATAACAGTAACTTCTTGGCAGAGGAAAAATGTGGGAAGTTCTATGTTTTACATTTGAAATGAACATGATTTTTTTGGAATGTTGGGACCGTTCACCAATGTCGAGTCAATGTAGGAGATGCTGACAGCTGTAGCTTTTGATTAACCGCGATGGTAAACTTATGATCATTGCTCAGTGTCAGTGGAAAATTGATGTCTTTGGGGAAAACATATTAAGCTACCTTCTGGCAGTGTTGGGTGTTGAGTTGATTACACCTTTGATTCTTTTTTTCTAAACATGGCGATGCTTTGCAAATAATATTATGCGATTAGACTGAGGATATTTCCAACTTTCAATTACACCCTTGATCCTAAAAATAACGACTCAGTTGATTGAATGGTTAACATGGCTAATAATTCATTTTGATTGTCACAATTATCTTAAAGATAATATAGATGTTTTGCCTGGAGAAGTCATCTCTTTGAATTCATTTTGTTCCAATAATAGAATAAAGCATTTTCAATGGCTAAAACTTGTGCTCAAGTTTACTTCATACCTTCAGAGAAAACTAAATGGAGCAGAGTGAGTAATGTAGAAAAATATTGGAAGCTCTTCTTTTGCCGCTAGCAAGTTAAACAGAGTTATGCGATGAAAGTTCAAGCTTTGTTTTCGAATTGGAGTGAACTTTGTTGAGGATAATTTTCCATGTTTTAGCTGTTAGTTGATGGCTATATAAAGAGAGCTCTCGATATCTTATTGGTGGTCTGTGCGTCACTTCACACTTCTCTCTCGAACTCAGCAATGTGAACAATAGGTGGGATAAAAGAGGTAAAAAGGGAAAATTGCTGATCTATGTTTTCTAATAATGCAGCCCGCACCTGCAACGTATGATGATGTGTTCAGAACAATATTTGCTTACATTGATCATTTATTCTCATTGGTTCGTCCAAGAAAGATTCTCTACATGGCAATTGGTAATATTGGTTTATATACGTCCTCTATATCTTTTCTAATGACTTTTGCACTGTGGAAGTATTCTTATTTCATTCTGGATATGATAGATGGAGTTGCACCAAGAGCTAAAATGAATCAGCAACGTTCACGGCGCTTCCGAGCTGCAAAAGATGCTGCTGAGGCTGTAAGTTTTCTCTGTCCTCATCTGGTTTTGAGCTTTTGCTTACTTATTGGTGACAAGTCTGAGAATCTTGATGTCGGTGCATATTATTTCATTTTAGGAAGCAGAGGAAGAAAGACTGAGGAAAGAGTTTGAAGCTGATGGAAGGACCCTAGCTACCAAAGAAAGACGAGAAACAAGTGACTCAAATGTCATTACTCCTGGTACAGAATTTATGTATGTTCTTTCTGTGGCACTTCAGTATTATGTACAGAAGAGATTGAACAACCACCCTGGATGGCGAAGGATTAAGGTTAGCTTCCATATAACCCCCTTGTTCGTTAGTCCCTTAAAGATTTGATCGGATGATTCCCCTATATTGGAGTAATCCCTTCTTTATCTTTTCACCATATACTTCTGGATTTCAGGAGAATTTCTCTCCAAATTTATTTATGAGGCTGCATTGGGTGCTTATTTGAAGGTTATTCTATCTGATGCTAATGTGCCTGGCGAAGGAGAACATAAAATCATGTCATACATTCGGTTGCAAAGAGATCTCCCTGGTTTTGATCCCAATACTCGGCACTGCTTGTACGGATTGGTGAGCTCATTACGATCTGTCTATGTTCTTCTATATAGTGACTTTCTGTATTTGGTAATATTTTATTTCTGTTTACTTACTCTATAATTTATCAATTTGTTTGACTTTTAATTTACAGGATGCTGATTTAATAATGTTGGCTTTGGCCACTCATGAGGTGCACTTTTCAATTTTGAGAGAGGTTTGTTACAATTTACATTATGCTTTTAAGCTAATAATTTATAGACCTTTTGCCTTTATCTGTTTCATAGCTACTTTTCCTCCATTCAGGTTGTCACCCTGCCGTCGCAGCAGGAGAAATGTTTTCGTTGTGGTCAAGGTGGTCATCTGGCAGCTGATTGTCGTTCTAAGCCTGATGCAAATGGAAAATTGGAAGATGATACCCCTATTTACAAAAAAAAATATCAGGTGCTGTGCGTAGCATTTTCGGCTCTATTAATTTTTCGGTCAACTTGGCTACAGGCATGTTTGCCAACTCTACTTATTGAATTGTTTTATCTATATATTCTTGCAGTTCCTCAACATTTGGGTATTGAGAGAATATCTGCAATATGACCTGGAGATTCCTGATCCTCCTTTTGCTATAAATTTTGAACGCTTGGTTGATGATTTTGTGTTCCTGTGTTTCTTTGTCGGCAATGACTTCCTTCCGCATATGCCTACGCTAGAAATACGAGAGGTATGCACGGTTATGCATCCATTTTTATGTGCTTTCACTCTCCATGCCTAGTTAAAAGTTAATCCAGCTCATATATTCTCTTCCTGCTCAAATAAAAAAGCTCATAGTTCATGTATTTGCTCTATTAATGTGGAGCTGTCCTCCCTTTCTCCTAATGTTTTCTTGTTGGGATAGATCTTCATTTATAACTGTTTGGCATTTTGTTCTCTGTTACAGGGTGCTATAAACCTGTTGATGCATGTATACAGAAGAGAATTTGCAGCTATAGGTGGTTATCTCACTGATGCTGGTGAAGTAAGTTTTTTTTTTTTAATATATATATTTTTTTTAATAGTTTTAGAAGAAGCCTGTCAACCTTGCTTCTTGGATTTTTATTTTTGTATCTTAAGACGTATGCGCCTCATGGCAATGAAAATGATGCAGCCCATGCAGGACAGGAACTTACCATTTTCTATAAAATCAGTGAAAAGTTGGGGAATAATAATTGAACAAAACAATAGGATTTATGGTGACTTAAAAGTTTAAAATTTTTTGTCATATAGTGCTCTCTTGTAAAACGAGTAAATGATTTTTTTGGGGTAAAGAATTAGCTTTTGTATCTAAATCAAGCACAACCAAAGGATGTGGAAAGAGCATGGGAATAAGCTTCCTTACCTTACCTTTTTCCTAAGGAAAGAAGGGATACTTAAAAGGGGAAACACAAAAAATCCAACCAAAATGCCCTGTCTCCCCTCAAAAAAATAAAACAAAGAAAGAAGAAAAGCAGAATTTGTGGTATCTCGAATAAAACAGCATCTTATGCCCCTTTCCCCTCCATAGTTCCGAGCTTCATATATTGTATATGTGGATGACCTCAAAGAGAAGATCGGAAACCCTGATGCATCCCAATCGAACCATATAACATTTTCCAAAGAAATACCTTCTCATGACAATGCAAAAACAAGTAACTTCCTATTGCCTCATTAGCAAGACATACACAGGTGAGGGGTGTAAGTCTTGTGTGGTCTCCATTAACACACATATTCAGATTCCACAAATTGGCAACCCATACAAAAGCTTTAACGGCTTCGGAAGCTTTTCATTATTGCGTCTCTCTTATTGACCTTCTTTTAACTGAGGAAGCTTCTTGTTTGTCCTTACTTATCCTGTGTCATAATTGCTGCGAAGAATTCTCCTGTCACACACTTTTGGAGCAATATAGATTATTGTGGTGGTAGCGGTAGTGGAAAATTCATGAGCTACAGTACGCTTTGTTTTCAACATAATTTTTTTTACCTAATGATGGATGGAATATATTACCAGAAACATTGTATGGGAGTTTGGATGATGATGATATTGGGTTTTGGTCCTCATAAGTGGTTTTTGTCATATAATTTGCCCACCATTCTTTTTCAATGATGTCAAATATCTTCCCGTGTGTTGTATCAAATGTTATAGTTCTTAATTTTCACTGAGTGAAGACTGTAGAAGCTCTTTGCATCACTTGAATAATGCTAGTCGTTTTTTTACTCAGGTCTTCTTAGATAAAGTGGAACATTTTGTTCAATCAGTTGCTGTTCATGAAGAACAAATTTTCCAGAAACGGGCTCGCTTACAGCAGGTGCCCTTGTACTGCTTCCTTTTCTTATTAGATGTATTTGATCTGCTTTGGTTGACCGCATTACTGACAATGTGGACCTTATTGACTGCGATATGCTCACATATGCAGTGTGTGTTTGTGTGACTTTATATGTACATTGTACACGTGTGTGTGTATATATAGAGTCAGGTTCTGCTAAAAACCTATACTTTGCTGAAAACTGAAATCTAACAATCCTGATTGGGGAAAAGGGGGTACCTATAAGATTTAGAAGTGTACATATGACGATTAAAGGGTACGCATGCTTCTAACATCAAAGTTGTCATTATTTAAAAAAATGCTATTAATGAATGCACGCGTACCCCCTTTGTGTTAACATGTACCCCTTTACTTGGTTTTCACTTGATCTTATTCCTATATATCTCTATTCTATAAGTGAAGAGTAAAAGGACACCAAAAATCAATATTTTTTTAAATTCCTAATTAAATGGAATAACTATCTCCATAAGTAACTGTTTTCACATTTTTAAATTTTGAAAAAAGAAATTCAAAACACCTAAACAAACTTACATATTTATGCAGAATTTTACATGATTTCGCACGCGATATACTCCCTCCGTCCCCAAAGGATTTCCCATTTTTCCATTTATGTTTGTCCCAATTACATTTTCCATTTCCTTATTTGGATATGGTCCACCTACTTTAATATTATTTTCCTTACAAAAAATATTTGACCCCACACTCTCTTTCTTAATAAACAATTCTAAAAAAATACCCACTACCTTACTTTTTCATTATAATATGAAAACTAGACCCCACATCAACATCACTCCTTAAACTTTGTGCCCAAAGGAAATGAGAAATCCTTTGGGGGACGGAGGGAGTATATGACTAGTATATATATATATAGTCGGGTTCTGCTAAAAACCTATATTTGCTGAAAACTGAAAACTAACGATACTGATTGGATAAAAGGGGTATATATAAGATTTAGAACATATTACGATTTGAGGGTAGGCGTGCTTCTAACATCAAAGTTGTGCTGCTAACATCAAAGTTGTTAGTATTTTTTGCACGCGTACGCCCTTTATGTTAATATGTATCCTCTTTACTTGGTTTTCACAAGGAAAACAGTTTTCACTTGATCCTATTCCTATTATATATATATATATATATATATTATATAAGGGAACAGGTATGGTACACCAAAAATAGAAGAAGAAAAAAGAAAAAATTCACTAACAACATTGATAACGAGGGAAATGGGAAAAAATCAAATTTAAAACACCCATTTACCACCACTAACGAGAGTAACAACTAACAACCGCCAACAACTCCTACAAACAAGGAAGTTAATTCAATAAAATTAAAAGAAAACTCTATTGATAACTAAACCCATGGCTTTCTCCTAAATGAGGAGTGTTGAGCTATTATTTTTTTTATAAAAAAAATAGATCCCTACCTTTTCCATCACTTTTATTATTAAACTGTTTGTTGAGGCATAATAAGTTTACTGTGTGTTGAGGTACATTATTAAACTGCAAGTTATGATGTATGTAAAAAGCTTAATTAAAAAAAATAATACTGTAAAAGGTTATGATGTATAAAGGTTATGATGTTATATACTCTTAGACATTGAAGGTTATGGTGCATTTTTGGTGGAAGAGTATCATAGTTGCACTTTAATATTGGATTTTCACCAAATTGTAATGTAAAATAAATGACTCTAATATGGTGTTTTGCTTTTGTTTTTAGTAATTGCTTTGTTTTATTAGTAAGAAAGTTGTGATCATTTGAATGCCTCCATATTGGTAATGTTAAAATAGATCTATTTGTTTCTATATTTATTTGTGAACTTATTATATCTTAATCTTTATATGAATACCTTTGCTTCCTCTTCCCTTATATAAAAGTGAACATTGTTAAATAAATTGATTTGGAATTACTAAAACTCCAATGCAACGCATTCTTACAAGTTACACCATTAATTATGTGTTAACACTTAATTATGTTGAAGAATGTATGCGATTATATAAGAGAGTACAACCTGATTAAAGATTTTCATGAGCAATGGCATAGATTATTAATATTTGATATGTTTTTCATATACAAAATTAAAGTCATTTGTATTGAGATCTTCATATTTAAATTATTTTTTAATAAATATGATAAACCTACTTTTATTCTGACGGGATAAACATACTTATACCATCCATTATGATATTGTTAAAAGCAATGCGGCGCACGCATCGCGTGCATATTAGACTAGTATATATATAGAGGTGGGATCCGGTGGGAAGGATCTTAAAATGAGAAGGTTGCGAAGGATCGATATGCCTTATATTTGAACTAGATGTGCATATTTTCTGAACTGAATATACATATTTAACTTTTCGAGCTATAAGTTTATGCTCTGGATACGTAAAATGCACATTCAGTTCAAAAGAGTGCACTTGATTAAAAGGTTGCACATTTAGTTCAAAAAACATGCACATTCAGTATTAAAAATATGCACAAAATACCCTTATTACCCTTTTCATTTTAAGAATCTTTTTATTTGATCCTAATTCTATACCTTTTTATCAAGTGCATTTTTTTGAACTGAATGTGCATTTTATGTATCCTGAGCATAAACTTACAGCTCGAAAAGTGAAATATGCATACTCAGTTTAAAAAAATATGCACATCTTAGTTCAAAAATAATGCGTATCGATTCTTCTCACCCTTCTCATTTTAAGATCCGATGATCGGATCCCACATACATATATATATATATATATATATATATACACACACTATGCATGTGTATATTCATCATATAATTTTACTCCAAACATCATCCCCCCAGATGAACGAAAATTTGAAAATTATTCAATGCTCTTTGTCCTACACTCCTAGCTGCTTCTGTTTTACTATTTATTTATTTATTTGTTTAATTTTCTTTTAGGAGGGCTTGTCTCCTTTTGCTGGATGGTGCATTGACATAATTCCATTCCTTTTCGTTGTATTTATTGTTATATGTTCATTCTCATGTCCATGGCTTTGTCTTATTTTGCATCGAAAACCAAAATTATATTAAGTAGGAAGGGCTTTATGACATTTTTTCGTTCTAAAATGTTTTCCATGGCAATAGTTAGCCAATATATGTTATCTCATAGTATTGTTGATGGTTGAAAGTATATTGCCCTATTGGTGATAGCGGCTTCTGGAGGTGTTATGTATTCTGATTGCTGGAATTGATCAATGAGATGTTGCATCACTGCATCACGACTGCATCATAAAGGTCTTTGAGCTTTTCATAAACCCTCTACCAATCCTGTGAAAAAGGTTACAACCTTTATTGCGTTCTTGACCACATCCGAGATATTATGAGGCTGTTTGCAGATTCTTTTTGCTGAGTGAAACATCCAATGGGGCTTTAAATGATAACTACAATCCGTCTGACCTTACCTTTGAACTGTAATCTCTTGTTTCATGTGCTCTAATATGTAACTTCTGTTATATGAGGTGGTAGAAAAAATAATTCATGTCCATTGAAGACATTTTCTTTTCCTCTCTGCAACTCCATGTCACATAAAACTCTAGTCAGGTGATGTTTGGATTATCTTATTGGTAAGGATTTAAACAAAAACTCCAAGTTATTTCGCTGAGATTCCTGAAGGTTTAGTTACTCTAAATCACAAGCTGGTTGCTATGATGATCCACCCCACTTGCAGATATTCCCTGAATATAAAGAAACGAAAATGCTATGCAATTCTATGTTTTAGTATACTTGATTTAATTAAATTTTCTTTTTTACATGGGTCTGTAAATATCATTCTTTGTTTTTATAGATGTATGAGAACAACGAGGAGATGAAGAACAAGGCGAGAAGAGAATCGAGAGAGCCTTTTGAAGAGCCACCGCCTCCAGCAGAAGACAAGGTGATTGACTATCTTTGAAGAACCACACCTATATGGTCTTTGCAAAATTACAGCACAGAATGTCATTAGGCGTCTGATCAATGGCATGTGTTTGAGGAACTGGGAATCAATCCTATCTTCGGCGGCTGAACCTATACTTATTTACCTAACGTTGCTTAATATGGATGATGCTGCTGGTCAATTAATTTGATTTCCGAGAGCTGATGCCTTAATGCTAATTTAATTGTTACTATTTCATTTTTAGTTTTGTTTTGTGACAATATCTGGTTTAAAGAAAGATTAGGGATCTTTAACCAGATCAGAGATGTCATGTACATTTTTTTCTTCTAAAATTTTGGAAAGTGTATTGCTGTTTGCCTACTAATCTTTATCTGTTTTTGAGGTGCGTGAGTCTTAACCTCTTTGGCACTGTTAAATATATCATTAAGTTAGTTTTGTTTCTGCAGGTCAAACTTGGGGAGCCTGGATATAAAGAGAGGTATTATGCAGAGAAATTTGGTACATCAAGTCAGGATGAAATCGACAACATCAGGAAAGACGTGGTTAGTGCCATCAAAGAATGCTTAGTTATTGCGCAACTTAATATAAACCAACTTGGTTTCACAACACATGCAACATTACGAGGTGACATGCTAAGAATTGGTATTAAAACAATCATGAACCAAGTAAGAGGAGAGACTAGTGAGAGAGTGCAAGTTGTCTTTGTTGCCCATGTAATTTAGAATAAATCAATATATTTTTAGTTGACAAAGTATGCACATGGGGTTAGACAAGTGGGAAAAGTAAGGGCACAATGGGCTTTTCACATAATCAACTTCCGATTAAAAGAAATGATGCAAGTATTATGAAACATCCCGAAAAAGAATATGTTGCATGCATTGTGAAACAGAGGTAGTATAAGACATCTTGCAATTGCATCCTGCAGTTTTATTCTGTGCATTCTGCAACGATTTATCTTGTTTTGCATTCTAGAGTTGCCTGGACATTGTCATGAACTAGGTTTGGTGAGAGACATTTCTTGACAGTTGAAGAAGGGAGGTTAAGATACAGTTTCTCTTTGGCACTCTTTGCTCTTTTGCTATTTTCTGCAATGTTGCAGCAAAAATTGTCTACTTGCTGATTGAGTGATTGTTATATCCTTCATGGTTCAAATATATAGACTTCTCTTATAGGATTTGAGGTGAAAATTGTTTTTCCAAGGAAGAATTAAAGATGTATTTGTTTTTAGACTTTTCTCGGGTTAAAAAGGTTGATCATCTCCTATTCATTCCTTGGTTCAGATGCCTTGACTCAGTTTCACTATTTCTTACACAGTTACTTCCAGAAGGGATCAAATGATAGCTCTTCACTTTTGTAAGACTTTGTTTCTAGACAGCATTGCTTAGGAAAGCTTGATCACCCCCCACTTGTTCCCGCTGTTTAGATGTCTTGACCTTTTTCCTGCACCCCTTTTTTCTAAAGCAGCGAAGTTTACTTATTTTTTCTTTTTATAAACTGACTGCATCTTCCCCCCTCAGTTCTTGCATTATTTAGAATATTATCCCGACACTTTTCTCTTTGTTCCCTTTTTTCAAATTGTTCTTTTTTGGGCCTGGAGAAGAGGGGACTATGTGGTCGAAGTTTTGGGTTGGGCTCTCAGTAATTTATGAGGGGATTTTCTACTAATTATTTCACTTGTTACTTTCTCTGGGTAGCTTGTTAGGTTTATTCCTGGCTCTACTATCAGAGGAGAGGCTTTCATTTAAAACTTTTTAGGTAGTATGCTATCTCTTGTACAAAGCGTCTTACTGACTTGGCTGCATGTTTTCTTGCTTATGCAGTACGTATCCAGATTACTATCTTTACTTTGGTTGTGTGTCCAGCCTTTTACTTTAATCAAGATGGAGGCTTAATTCTGTCATTTGAATCATGGGTCAAATTCTTGAGCATGATATTTCCTTAACTAGAGATCAAATTTGTTTGCAGGTTTTGAAATACATAGAAGGCTTATGTTGGGTTTGCCGTTACTACTACCAAGGTGTTTGCTCATGGCAGTGGTAATTTGTTTGCTTGTTTGTAAAAGTCTGCAGTTTAGTTTTCTTGAAGTTTTACTTTGAACAAACCTTGTCTGTCATCAAGTATCTTAAAACATTTCTCATTGGTGGATGTTCTGGGTTGTTCGAGATATGTTTATCAGGTTTTCTAATATTTTGTTTGATGCCACATGAATGAAGGTTCTATCCATACCATTATGCCCCGTTCGCTTCTGATCTGAAAGATTTAGTTGATTTGGAAATCACATTTTTCTTGGGGGAGCCATTCAAGCCTTTCGATCAACTCCTGGGAACTCTACCAGCCGCAAGGTTTCTTTTGCTCATGTTTTGAGTTAATATCTTGCTTCTATGTCATATTTGTTTGATCATTGATAGTTTTGTCCCCTTTTGGTACAGTTCCAATGCTTTACCACAGATGTACAGGAAGTTGATGATAGACCCGTCATCACCTCTGGCTGAGTTTTATCCGTCTGGTAATGTAACTTGGCTCATTTTAGTTTTAGGTCAACAATAATTTCTGTCACAACCTCATGTCAGTTTCATGTTGCCAGATTTTGATATTGATATGAATGGCAAACGCTTCGCTTGGCAGGTATATTGTAACCACCAGATCACGTTTCTTCCTCTTTTACCTCCCATGCTAGATTGATGAGTGATGACCTTCAGTAATTGAATTTATTTCTGATCTTTACTTTTGTTCCCCTCCCTTCCTTCTAATGTTTGGACCAGGGTGTTGCAAAGTTGCCATTCATTGATGAAAAGAAATTGCTCGCTGAAAGTAAGAAACTTGAGGAAACTTTGACGGTTAGTTCCTTGTACCCCATCTGTTCTCCTATGTAATTATTTCAAATTGTCTTTCTTTGCTGTAAGTTGTCATTTGTCAGTGTGTTGAAAATATTAACTAGTCAGCCCTTTTGAGTTCTGAGTTTTTTCATTGATGGTGTTTGAGTCAAACTTGGTCAGAGAATAGTCTGGGGTGATGACGTGGTGTTATCTGTTGTACATTTGTTCCAACACCATTGAGTAGGGTGTGCCATCTTCCATAGGAGCTTTCTGTTCTAATGTAATCGCTACTCTTTATTTTATTAAGTTACAGAAATTGACAAGAGATTGGGGAATTGCCAGAAATTCAAGGATTTTTGCACAATACCACCTAAAGTTTACAAGTTTTTTCAAACTCCCACCTTTATTCCTTTTTAATAGATTACCAACTAAATTTTCCTATTCTAAAAACTCCCACCACTTACCGATTTTTGTTAACGAAAACGTTAAGTGGGCCCTATACATGCGTTTTTGTCGTTACTTTCCCTCAACCCATTCCACCCTCTTCTTCCTCTTCTCCATTACTCTCTCCCTCACCTAAACCCACCATTGAAGACCCAAGATATATTGGCAAAAAATTAATGAATTGACATCATTTGCGCTCACCAAATTCATTCCTTGAGATGAAGGACAGTTTTTATGGTCAAGTAAACCTTGCTTCTAGATCATATGAACATATCTTTCGGAGTTTATTCGATATACTGCATAAAAGGCAAAATGCAATCCAATACAACTTTTACAATCAAATTATTCTGAAAATGTGTATTCATTATTAATTTCCTTCTCATAGAAGGGTTGACTGATTCTAAAGCTTAAATGACACCCAATGAAGTAGACCAAGTTAATCTGCAATCCTCTTAGTCTAATTAAAAGCCATCAAAAAATTGATTTTAGATTTAATGGAAATAAACCAAAAACCCCAAAATTCATGATTGGGATAAAAAACCTAATTTTCAAAGAAACAAAACAATAATTATCTTAGTTTGATGCACAAGATTGATCGAACTTCAAATTGTTTGAATTCGTTCCATATCTGCTCCAGATTCGCATAAACTATTCTCTTCAATGGTGGGTTGAGGGGGAAAGTAATGACAAAAACGCATTCGTTAAGTGGTGGGATTTTTTAAGAAAATAGGAAAGTTTAGGTGGTAATTTATGTATAGAAAAGAACATAAAGGTGGAAGTTTGAAAAAACTTGTAAATTTTAGGTGGTATTGTACAAAAAATCCTAATTCAAACTAATTCTCATTATAATTCATAACATAACAAGGAGAAAACGTAACATTAACTTTCTGTACATAAGCTATAGACTGTCTTCGAGAAGAACTAAGTAAAATGACCAAGAATAGAAGGTGAGAAGGATTGGGGTACATAAGTAGTCATATAAATACGCTATATAACCATTACAAAGTACATTTGGCAAACAGTACATATACATCAGATCAAATACGATGGATCATTAAGTAATGCTCGTAGCTACACCAAGTGATCCTTTGTCTATTCTGATGTTCAGAAGTCGGCTAGTTCATTGAGGATTGAAGTCCTCAGCAAAGATGATATATGTATCTTTTCTGGATGAATGAGAAGATTAGTAACAGAAAAAACGGCTGCTAAAATTATGGAAGACAAAAGATAAATTGTAGAACATCTCTCTTCCGCTGCTGTCAAATTTGTCACTTCCATTAAAGGTTAAATCATAACCAAACTATTGAAGAAAGTTAAAGTAGAAAGCTTGATTCCAAAAACATAATTAAAACAGAGACAAAGTTGTATTACAGTAGCCGACTAGCCGGTGATATGATACGGGGGAGTTCCTAACTCTAATGAAATTTCAGAGGAGAGAAGAAAAGAATGTAAGAAAATGGAAAATAAGAATCTGGGCGAAATATTTTCTGACTCCGGCAATCCATTTCTGGTCGATTTTCAAAAAATATTATCAAGGAACTGAGGAGGTCTGAGTCTGTTGCCAGAAATTATAGGGAAAGGGGGAGTCACTATGCAAAATTGTCACGAAGGACAAACAACAACAACAACAACAAAGCCTTATTCCCAAAATGATTTGGGGTCGGCTAAGCTGAATCGTCATGAAGGATAAAAAGGAGAATAAGGCTATCTTTTATTGTTGCCATCCAACCCTTGATCCAAGGACTATAAGTCCTTCTCTCCTAACTTGCCCTTCTCATATGAAGACATGATCCTAAGTTCCTAATGCTCTCTTTCTCTGTCTCTCTCTCTATTCCAAATCCGGCATACATCCAGTATACTCGTACACCAGGCTAATTAACGTGGCCCCAAGGTTCTCCTAATTTTCCATAAAACTAATTTGCCTCTCGCCTCCCCGTGTGTATCTGTGGCCCGTGTCAGAAGATTAAGACCATAATTTACTAGAGAAAGGATTCACCACTACTCCAAAGCTGAAGGAACAAAAAATTAGAGTAATGTGCACATCATCACGAAGGTCCAACAACATGAGAAATACCGACAAAGACAACAGAAAGGAGTTATGAGTTACTTTTTAAATTTTTTTGCTAGGCTAAATTCAGTATTGATGATTTTGATGAGAAAGAACTTTGTTATTTCAGTGATTTTTTTGTAATTTAAATTTATAGATTATGTTTTTTGATTAGTCTGATTTGTTCATTTTTAAAACTTAAATGATGGTCACTAGATCTTAGATGATTATCACTAATTTTTATCATGGAGGCTCCTGAAGCACCATCATCTCTTGCATTTATTTTGCTTTAATATACGGATTGTTTGTTGTGTCGTAGTACTGTTTTGCTTTTCATGATATAGACTTGTGCACTTTTGCAGGTAGAAGAGCACCATCGGAATTGTGTGATGTTTGATTTGTTATATGTCCATCCTGGGCATCCTTTGGCTTCCCAAATTGTTTCATATTACCACTTCTACTATCAGATGCCTCCCGACCAAAGATATGCTTGGCAAATTGACAGCTATGCTAGGTAGGTTTTAACATGAACTAAGGTTAGACTTTTCAGTATTTCATATATTTTAATTTTTTCTTCTGTTCATCCTTCTAATTTTAATGCAGTATTGGGATGAATGGTTATTTGTGGTTATCTGAGAGGAATGGGTGGAGGCAAGTGGTTCCTTCCCCAGTAGTTGGGCTACCAGATATTACAAACAATATAGCTTTGTAAGTATTGTCTGCCGCTGTTGTGTTGCTGGGTCTTGTTCTTGTATCTATTTGTGCTTACATCAAGATGAAAATTACCATTTATTCTGCAGAAACGTAACATACTTGAATCCCTTACCTCATAAACATGAACCAAAACCTCCAATGGGTGTTATCATGCCAGCTAAGGTATGTAGTTTCCTTTTATCTGAGACAACTACCATGAACATATCGCTTGAAAATGCTTTGTAATACTTTTGCTAGGTCCATGAGCAGACAAATTTCCATGATTATCTTTCCCAAGCACATCTTAAGAAATTTGTTCATCAGTTTTCTGATGAACCCCTTCCCTTCTCTTTGCACTTTTAATTTCCTCATCTCATCCTACATAAACGAAATTATGGGGGTGTTTGGCAAATGGCTTTTGGGTGGCTTTTTCATTGGTTTTTGGCTTTTGCCTTTTTTTTATGGTCAAATAGCCAAAAAAATGTTTGGTAACTTTTTCAGCCAGAAGCTGCTTTTACCATCTTTTTGGGCTGGCTTTTGGCTTTTGTTTCCTTTTTGTACTAAACAACCATCAATAACGGCCGGTTTTACCAAACACCTCCAACAATTATACAGCCGGTCAAACAAGCCACTAATAACAGCCGGTCAAACCAACCAATATATAAAGCCAGCCAATTGCCAAACACCCCCCCTATGTCTTGTGCTAGGTGGGGAAGCTTACTTCATGTAGTGCATGTAGATTTAATCTGTAAGTTTGAACTAGCAATGTCACAGTTAAGTGAGTTAACCCTGGACATGTTAGCATATAATGACGGACATCTTGCACTGATTCAGTCTGTTCATAATCAGAGATACTAGCATGATGAAGCATGTCATGGACTGGGATTTGGTTTTCAAGTATTAGTTTGTGTCAATGTTTGGTTGGCTAACCTCAACATTTCTTGCAATTGTTTCACTGCAGATGGTAAATTATTCTGATGTGAAACCTTTCCCTACATTATGGCATGAAGACCATGGCAATAGGCGACAATTTGGACGTGAAAGGTCCAACTCTGATCTTTCTCTCTTCAACTCTACATAGTTATTTTGGTACCGACATAAATGACATAAATGACTATCATTAGTGGAATCTGGAAGTTTTCATTTAGCTTCAGCCTTTGCCCAATGAAATGGTGTCCTTTTCATTTCTGCTGTGGGGTTGCAGGATTGTTTCGACTTGGACACTTAAATACCTAATCTTATTCCTTGGCTCCTTGCATGACTTTCCTCTTGATTGTATATAGTCATGTAGGTGGTAGAAAGGTGGTGTTTTCTTTATTTGGATGAGAATTGTTGACGGGGCAGGATTGATCCAGATTCTCTTTTATGAATTTCATAGGATTTATATCTGCCTTATCTAGAAATATAGAACATAGAGACTCGTTTTTTTCCTTTTTCCTTCTCCCTCTCACTACTATCTTCATCTGTCAGGCCTCAAGTATCAGGAGCAATACGTGGGGCTCAATTGGGAGAAGCTGCTCATCGCCTTCTTAAGAACACCTTGAATATTAAACATGCTGATTCATCTCCTGGATTATTGGAATATATGCCCCACCCGAATCATCAAGGTAACCGTTTGCTCCATAGGCCAAGACCAGCTGGACCTACGGGATATGAAAGAGGCTACTATGACGACAACAATAACTATTACGGGCATCATCACACGCCCCGACCCATGTCGAATGGGCACAGGCCGCCCTATGAGCCACGTGGAAGTCGACACAACGACCGCGATTTGGGAGTAGCTATGTCCAATTTGAACCTAGGAGGAATTCGGAATAGAGCACCAGCACCGATGAGACCAAGGATTCAAAATCCTGGGCCAATGCCCATCCCCATGCATAATCAACCTAACAATTTTGTCCAAAATGTGGGTCCAATCCCATCCCCTCCTATCAATTGGATCAATAGACCCGAAGCCGGAAATAACATGCATTTTCGACAGCAGGAGACGTCACCTCACAATCAGTCCAGGCAGTTTTACCAAGCTAAGACACAACGGCCGACACAGCAAGAATGATGTAACTGTTAAACCGTGGATACTGTTTCAACGAGTTCAATTGTGTTAAGATAGTGTTGATCTGTACAGTAAAATATGTTTTAGATCGGTACAATTCTAAAGACTTCTCACAGCAAAGAAGTGGCACTTGATGATTCAGGATATTGAAGGAGCAAATGTGGTGCTTATTATTGGATGCACAAGCTGGAAAGCTTGCTCATTGTTCTATTAAAGTGTATTTGTTATGCTATCATCAAGTTCATTTTGGTGGCCATGTATGTAAATTTAATATCTTAACAACTAGATGTACGGTGATGGTAACTGGAATACGCTTGACGCCAATGACTTGGGATCAATTTATATTAAGCTGTAACAGAATTTAGGTTAGTCAACAGAACTCACATTACGAAATGTATACCAATGGGCATATTTTCGCATTGGTTGATATCAAGTTCTTTCCTTCATATGTGGTTTTATATCATTTCATTTATTTTAGTATCGTCTTATATCCCGGTCTAGCCATTATGAATTTTTCTTTCAAGTTTGTTACTTCAGTATTTGGAGCATTTGATGAATTCCCCATTGGCTGAGTTGAATGATTTTGAGGGCGTTCTGTTGTGAAGAAATATAGCGAAATAGTTTTGTTTAAGTAGAAGTGTATTATTCAATGATATTGGTCTTGCTATATCGCTTCATCTTTAACTAAGTAAAGGTTTTTTTTGATACCTGACAAGGCTTTAGTGAACCACTGCAAGTATTTACCTTTATGGGAGCACTTTGTCGTTTTTTTCATTGCTCGAATGAAATTCCGAATAATATTTTTTGTTATCTCACGATTACAAATAGATGGTTTTGTTGCTATCCTATCTCTTATAAGCACTGTATTGCTCATAAGTTACTTTGATATTGTTCTAAGGTTTCTTCTTGTTTAATGTGTGATCACTTTTGAGTATGACATTGGCATATGTGCTGCTCACCCAATTAACTAATGTAATATTCAATAATTGAATTGAATTAAATAGCTCTGACCCAATTCATCTGATATAGTTATAAACATTGTTCCATCATTAATTCATCCATTGCTTTAATTCAAAAACTTTATTATATTCAAATTCAATTTTAATTACCCCGATAGCGGATCTTGACATTTTTTGTTTGGAGATAGATAATTGGAATAGTATACGTAAGACTTGACAAAAAAGATCTAATCAGATTAATCGAATGACTCGATCCCAAACATAGTCGATGATCCGATTTTTATCCGAAGTCTAAATTAAGCCAAAATGAATTCAAACCCGAATTCATCGACATAAATTTGATTTAAATATAACTTTCTACCTAAAATGATGTCATTAAACTCAATATGACCCGATAAATACTCGAAGTTAATACGAAATAAATCGAATTGACCGATTTAATATAAACATAAAAGATCAAAATATTTAAAGGGTGATCCGATTTAATCCAAAACAATCGAATTTCGACTACAACCCAAAATTCGAAATTTCAACTAACTTTTTTAGACGCCAAATACATTTGTTGTGAACTTGTGATGATGAATTGATTGATATTGAACAAGTCAAAACATGTTCATACTGATGTTGGTGAATTTATTTTGCATTACATTACTATGCTCTTTGCTGTTTATGGCGATGTGCAAGTTATATTCTATCGGAAACATAGTTGTAAATTGGTTGGGAGAAATCATGATTTTCTTGATATTAAGGGAGGAATTGTTGTTCATTATAATAGCCCTGATGAAGTGTATAGTTTTGAAAAATGTTCACATTAAACAATCAAATGAATATGAACGAGTGGATTTTGAACAAGAGAAGTATTAGAATTAGTATGAGATTGTCCAAATCTTGGGTTGGTTTGCCAATCAATTAAATGTCTTTTGTCAATCTGGATTTATTAGAGTTCGAACCAGAGCGCAAACTTTTTAACAAAAGCTTAGAATCTCGAGTCCTAAATAAACCTTCTCTTATAAGGACTTCATAGTCAATAATATACTTATCAGAGTTTGTGTGAGTTGGAATTCACCTATGGCACAAGAAAAATATAAGGAGAAAGAAGGCTGTCTAGATGGAGAGGATGAGGTAGTGTTAAATTTCTCTTGTAACGTACCTTTAGAGCACCATCAACGCAGCTATTATCAGCCTCTAATTTGACAAATTGGAGCTCATTAAGCTCCCAACCCATTGCTGAAATGCTCCTATTAAAGTTGGAGGCCAATAAAATTGAGAGCCACAAATACTAAACATTGATGCAGCAAGGGACGGGTGTCCAACAAAAAAAAGAAAAAAAACTAAAATAGACCACTGAGAGCGCGCCAAGTGTCCACTTGGCCCCCACTAAGTCTGACAGCCGCAGACATTTTCACCAGCAAACGTTACAATTTGTAACGTTACAATTTTGTAACGTTACAAATTGTAAAATGGTAATTTCTGATTTTAATTTTGGATATATTTTGCACACTTGAAAATTTCCTATTCTTCATATTATCTTTAATGATCTTCCTATCCTCTCTAAAATAATCTTAAAAACTCTTCTTTGTAACTATATTTTATAATTATGGATCATAATAAACCTAATTATAGAAATTATTCACAATCTTCTAACTACTCTCAAAATCCAAATGTTAATTTCCCCTCAAATCCAAATTTCTCCCAAATTTTAATTTACCCACACAATCCAAATTATAATTACCCACAAAATCCAAATTACCCACAAGCATACGTCTGTAATAATCCTGATATTATGAACCAAACTCCATCTAGTTATGCTAATCCTCAACCAAGTCAAGGTCCGATTTTTCCAATTTCACAACACATCGAGCAATCTCCTACAACTCCCGGAGATGGTAGTTGCAATCGGCAACAAACCGAGGAGTACATTCAAACACAGAATCTCGATGATGATGATGATGATGATGATGACGACGGATTGTCCAAGAAAGGGAAAGAGAAGGCGGTTCGGGAAGATGGTCCACAGAAGAAGATAAAACTCTCGTATCTAAAGGTAATCAACTGTGGAGGCGACATCATTAACAGCACCGACCAAACGAAGACAACATTGTGGAAAGGGATCATCACAGAATATGAAAGAGAAATGGCAAAGAAACCAACAATCATCCACTCCAGGACGTCGAAATCAATCAGAGCATGTTGGAAACTTATAAACGAGAGTGTGACGTTATGGATTTCGCAACTAGGTGAAGCAGAGAGAAGGAAAGCAAGCGCACAAAACATCGACGATGTCGAGGAAGAAGCTCGTAAGATGTATGTTCAAGCGCATAACAAACATCATTCTTTTGCTTTTTACGATTGCGTTCAGAGTTTGCGAAAGTACTCCACTAGGTGGGATGCGGCCAAAGATTCGACCAATATCAGTATTGGTAGTTCGAAGTGTTCTACTGATGAAGCAGGACATCCACATCCAGGAGGGGTGAAGAAAGCGAAGGCCCAGAGGAAAATGAAGGGTGTGGCCTTACAATTCGAACAATTCAACACTAGTTTGGAAAATATGGGTGAAAAAAGAGATGCGTTAAATAACCAACTTGCGGAACTGATAGCCTTCCAAAAGGCTAAAGAAGAAAGGAAAGAGAAGTTAAAGGTGATGCAAATGCTTATGAACAACCAAGCAAACTTAACCCCGAGTCAACGACAACATCTTCAACAACTTAAAAGGAGTTTTTCGGTTAAATATTTGTCATTATAAAATTGAAATGTAGATTAAACTTCTTTATTTATAAAATGTTGGATCTTAGTGAAGAATGTTATTGTTTTAAGGTTTAGTTTTAATGTTACTGTTTTAAGGTTTAGTTTTAATGATTAAAATTTAGGAAAATGTTATTGTTTTAATGATTGTTTACATGTTTTTTCAAATGAAATTGAAATATTAGTTTCAAATTTTTTGAATTCCATTTTATATGCTTTTGATATGTCATGTGTTGTCTTGTAAATAATCGTCATGCCTACAAAATTATCTGATTTTCTGAGATCAAATACAACAATAATGTCTAAAATTTTCCTTTGAAATCTTATCTCTGCAATCCTATCCTTAGAAATCCTAATTTCATTGGTTTTGGTAGATTGCAATCCTATCCTCAACAACCTCATCTTAGAAAATCCTATCCCATTTCCTCATCTAACTTGTCTATAAAATGGGTAATCAATGAGACTGAAATTGCACCTCAAACTTTAACATTCATTGAAAACACTTTCTTCATATCCTTTGTCTAAAACCAAACACCCTCTATCTAACACCTAACGTGAACCCACATTCTAATTCTTCGAGCTCAAGTGACGATTTTTTTGATGAAGCTTTGACCTTAATAATCGCGATTAGTCAAAGTCTTGAGCAAGAAGAAGATTACATTATCGACAATGCCATTCGTACTTGTGTTATTCCTACTGCACAAGCTATGTATGGCACAGTCCCAACTACAAGGAAGAAGAGGGACTACATTGCTCGTGATCATGCTGAGGCAGATACATGACTTATGCGCGATTACTTGGTTGATCGTCCCCTTTATCCAGAAGCTATGTTTCGACGTAGGTTTCGTATGAGCCGATCTCTTTTTCTTCAAATTGTCGAAAGAGTCACGGCTATAGATTTTTTCTTTCAACAACGACCAGATGCATTTGGAAAGCTAGGAGCCACAAATCTGCAGAAGTGCACTACTGGACTGAGGATCCTAGCTTATGGAACATGCGCCGATGCCGTCGATGAGTACATCAAGATAGTGGAAAGTACGTTAAGGAGTTGCCTACAACACTTTTTCAATGCGGTGAGACGTGCGTACACCGAAGAGTACCTACGGAGGCCATCAGTCACTGATTTACAGTGCCTCCTTCGTGACGGATGATAGGTTTTAGTCGTGTCACCTAATCAAAAATAAACCTACGGACCTCTAACTAGGTAGTCAGTGGAAGCAGGGTCGAATCCACAGGGAGACAGAGTTTCTAGATTAATATTCAACCGATTCAGCTACTCCAGATGAAATCAGGGAATAAATAATTAAACTAAAGAACAAACTACAGAAGACAGAATAAATCGAGGATTAAACTATGGAATAAAAACATAGGGTATTAGGTCGGTCCACCATGCTTATACCAATCAAACAAGGTCAACAACTATCAAAACCTAAGTCAAGAGTCGGGGGATTAGAGCCTATGTTGAGCTATGGTTAAGACTCAACGCTCATAGTTCAACATACGCCGCATGTTCACTAACGTAATCAGAACTACTGACGTGTCCTAGGCCTCTAGTCGTAAGACGGATCTGTGCAAACAACTATTAACCACAAGCAACCAACGAAACTGCGCAATAACGTTAATTACTCAATAAAGAACAAATCACATCACAATCACCCTAATCAAACCCTAGAAATCGATAAGAGTCTAAATCACAATCATGGTATAAACATGGCTTTCCTATCTAACACCCTAGAAAGAGACTACTCAGACATGATCGAATTAATAACGACAAAACTAATATGAAACCCTAACAATTGCATCATGAACAATTAAATAAATAAACTAAGCAATCAAAGTAATTAAAGAGATAAAGAGTAGAGAAGAGTACCAACTGACGGAAAGCAGGAACTTTATTGAAATCGAAAATAGGTTTGATCACCTCTAAATTAATCTAAAGTGTTTGAATTGAACTAAGAACAATGAAGAATAAAACTAGTCTAAAGCTAATGAAAGATGAATAAAGATTGTCTCTCAATAATGAGGAAAAAGGTATTTATAATACCCCTCAAGTCTAATTAAAAATAGGAAACAAAACTCGAAATCCGCGACAAATGCATCAGACCCGATAGGGCCCGAGCACAATAACCGATCGGGTCAAACACCAAATCAGCGCTTTGTCTTCTGGGCCTTTGCGTAGCAGCAGCGTAGCATTAAACTGATTATAACGACCCACCCGATCGGGCCGTGGGCAGACACCCGATCGGGCCAGGCGATAAAACGCGCCCAGCAGCTCGCCTCATCCGCAGCTTCACAACGAGACCTAGAAGCCTTTGACCCGATTGGGTCGGGTGCATTACGCCCGATCGGGTCTGGTGCATGTTGCTCGCCCGATCTGATCGGGCACACCTTGCCCGATCGGGTCCGCAACTTTCATACCCGATTCATAAATACTTCGCCCGATTGGGCCATTTCTGCCCGATCGGTGCACGGAAACCTCCTTTGACTCCTTGGCTCTCTAATCTTCACGTTTAGGGGTCTTGGGACCTCCTAAACTATCCATAAAGCTCGTGAGCCATCCTACGTGCCTCGTAACATCTCGTAAAGCCGTGGTTGCTTCCAAAAGGCTCGGGAATAAGAAGAAAGCTCCATAAAACCTGCAATTCAATACTAAAACACGAAACCACAACTACATACGATAGTTAGCACAAAATAGCTCCCAAGAGCTCCAATGACGCACAAATTAGCTTGTAAATAAGGGAGAAAACTCTATATAAATACGTGATATCAACGGAGAGCGAAGGGGATTTCCTGGTATGTTGGGGAGTATGGACTGCATGCATTGGCAATGGAAGAACTGCCCAAGAGGATGGAAAGGGGTATACCAGGGAAGAAGTAAGCATGCGACGATTATCCTCGAAGCAGTGGCGTCTGGTGACTTGTGGTTCTGGTATGCCTTCTCTGGAACGCCGGGAACTTGCAACGACCTCAATGTATTGCGGCGATCTCTGGTGCTTGACGATATTTATGCCGATGTAGCTCCTGAGGTCACGTTCAATGTAAACGACAATACTTATAATAAGGGGTATTACCTCACAGATGGGATATATCCTAAATGGAGTGTTTTTGTCCCCGCAATTCGATTATGAGCAGGATGCATTGTTCACCAGACGACAGGAAGCAGTTAGGAAAGATGTTGAACGTGCATTTGGAGTTTTGCAGCCACGCTTTGCAATCATACAAAGGCCATCTCTGGTTTGGGATGAGAAGCTAATGTGGGAGATAATGCTCGCATGTATCATTCTTCATAATGTGATTGTGGAGGAAGAACGCGATACATATCAGAATCACAAGGATGTAACGGATTTCGATGAGGATAATATCCAATATGTTTAGCAACCATCTTCAAGCTCCACACCTCCAATGACTTATATTGTTCGAGCCGGTAGATTTCGCAATCTAAATCTTAACCAATATATGCAAAGAAGAGAAGATGTTTGGGATAGACAAGTTCATAACGCCTTGCAGAGAGATTTGGTGGAGCATATTTGGCAACATTGTCAGGGATGGCATGAAGAAGTAGAAGAATGATCTTTTATTTTTCAAATTAATGAAAGTCGTATTTTGCTTAAAAGCAATGTAATGTTGTTTTCTCGTCTGTTTTATTTTTAAGGAATGTAATGCTCTTCTTTTAATTTAAATATCACGTTTATTTTATATTAGTGTTACATAATTTTATAATGAAATTTACACTATTTATCCCCAAATAAATACACGATTTCTTAATTTAATTCATCTAAATAAGATTGTAATCAAAATTAATTGCATTAGTATACACGATTCCGAATAAATAAACACAACGATAACTAATATATAATAATCATTATATAATTGCATTAGTTTTATTTATCATCAATTAATATGAATAAAACTAAGTCTAAATATATGGTTAAATTATGAGTAGGAGAGAGAAAATAAGATGGGGTACACATGAATAGTGTATTTGGAGCCTTAGCATTGCAGGACGATGTCTGAAAGATTTGAAGGTAAATAGAAAAAGTTAGTGGAATCTGATGTGGTAAAAGGAAAGCAGGAGAGAAGATTATGAAGGGATTTGGAGCCCCCTATCATGGTGGGTGCTCTTAGTATCTAACACAATTTTTCTATTCATTTTCTTTTTATTGTTTGTTTACTTTTACATTTTAGTGTAGCTAACATGAATCCCAATCTATGTTTTGGTGTTGTTCGGTTGGTTTGAGAATTTATAATCCATAGGTAGTAGGCTTTCAGTCTCCTTATTAAATTCCTTAGAATTGTAAATTCTTGTTTGGTTATCATGTGGCAATTACACATGAATTGTAAATGATTAATGGGAGGGTGGGTAAGTAAATTCCATGCTATTGGGAAGTTAAAATACCCATGATTTTCCAATTCCTCCATTTCTACTTTCGAAAGACAATGAAACCAAACATCTAACAGCAAATTCATGGAAAATTTTAATGTCCATGGAAATTAAGAGCAACGAAACAATACCTAAGTATTCAGATGAGGAAATGTCTCTACAAGGAGCGGTAGAAACGATAGATGATGAGCATATGATTGAAGTTATTTCTCTATGCATGGATTTAATACTGATTCCTATTTTGGAATGCAGTACTCTGATCATGAAGAATTGAAGCATCAACAAACCCCTTGCGTTCGTATTTGAAATCTATCTATGTGGTGCTGTTTGTTATAAATCTGTAAGGCTTTTTATGTTGTATTTTGAAATAGAATATCCAGATTAAGTAATTCATTTATTCAGTAAGTAATCCATTTACTAATAGAGTTTAGGTCTAGATTTAAGAATAGTGTATTTGCTTTTCAGAAAATGTAGGTGATACATAAAACATAATAAACGTGGTCATAACCATAGAGGTTACGAGGTTGGTGATAGATGATACAAAAATATTTAATAATTATTTTTTGACAAAAGTAATAATAGTGGTTTCACAACCTTGTAAATCGTTTGTGGTTTTGATAATAATATTTAGGAAAAATTAGCCAGAATAATCCAAATTATAGTCGTTTAGCCAAGAATAATCCCAACTATGGGTTATTCCTGTATAATCCCAACTATAGGGGAGGTCTTCCACAAATACACCAAGGTTACTTGAAACCAATTAATTAGGTAAATTTGACTTTTTTATAAAAATATTTAATTTTCCTTTTCTTTCTCCCCTTCCCAACCTTATCCAACCACCACCACCACTTCCATCCAACTGCCACCACCACTTCTACCTTTAATAAAGAATTTTTGCCAATTACAACCATTTAAAATACGCTATTTGTTAATGGAAAAATTGATAAGAATAATCCGACCTTTGGCCGGTCTTTCACCAGTGGTACCACCTTCAATTAATCCAGGTATAATCCGACCTTTGACACCCATATTCTCTCAATGGTATGGAATGATGGCAACCTGTTTGACCAACCACAATGACCGTTGACTTTTTCAAAAAATAAAAAAAAATTGAAAATGAAAACCCCCCTCCCCCCCCCAGTCAACCTTTGCTCTATCTTCTAATATTAAGTTAACCTTTGAGTAATCCAGGAATAAGTAAACCTTGTATGCGTTTTAACTTTTAACGAGTTCAGGTGACCGGTGACTTGAACAACAGGTAAATTTTCTTTTGACTTAACTTCGCCTGTTGACCACCAACAAAACCACCGACGACCCACATGGCCTCCTTTACCACCACCCCTCACCCCTCCCACCACCTAACCACCATTTACACCACCACACAACTCCTCTCTCTCTCCTCTGGTGCCACCAGACCACTTCACACCACCATCACAAACCACCTTACACCACCATCCCTAACCATCATCACCAGACCACCACGCAACTCAGAGAAATTCATCAAATTGACATCTTCTATGCATTAAAAGTTGGAAACTTCCCAATCGTGCTACTAATTTCTCTTATCCAGAACCCTAGAATTTCGCTCCCAAATTGCAGTATACGTCAAAAAAGACCAGAATGGATAAAACCCTAGAATTCCATGTTTGATGGTGTACAAGGAAGGCGGAGTTCCGGCGGTGTTTAAATCCCAAAATGCGCTCGGTGGAAGCTCTCTCCTCACAGAAATGCGCCATAAAACTCCAAGTGTCATGTCGCCGTTCATCAAGGTCGTCGGAGGTCTCAGGAGGATCACATTTTCAGGTAGGGGAAGGAAGTGATGAGAGAATGGGCGGTGGAGTGAGGAGAGAGAGTTGGTGGTGAAGATGGTGGTTTTGGGGAGGGGGAGAGGCCGACTGTGGTGGTGTTTTCGGGGAGGGGGGAGGGAGTGAGGAGAGAGTGGAGGGTGGCCTGGTGGGGTTGGAGGTAGGTGAAGGCTTGGGTTGGGTTAAATTAATTGGGTTGAATTAATTAATTGAATAAGGTTTTTAAAAAATTAATTTAAACTAATTATATTGCGCCACGTGTATCGTATACCTACAATAGCAGGTTACCAACAGGTCATGACTCAATTTTGGAAGATAGGTTTACAAGGTTTACTTATTCCTGGATTACTCAAAGGTTAACTTAATACTAGAAGATGGAGCAAAGGTTGGCTTATTAAAAACAATTTTTCCAAACAACAACTGAAAGCTTAGTGAAACTAACTGAATTAAAACTGGAACTAAATTAAACAATAGTAACTGAATTACAAATGAAACTAAATGAAACTAAGTCAACCTTAAACAATTTTAGGAGCAACTGAAAAAACAAAAAATGTAACTAAACAACTAAAAACAACAACTTTAAGGTTAGTGAAACTGACTGAGTTAAAACTGGAACTAAAGGAAACAATGGTAACTGAATTACAAATGAAACTAAATGAATGTGAGTCAACCTGAAAGAATTTTAGGAGCAACTGAAAAAACAATAATGTAACTAAACAACTAAAAACAACAACTGAAAGCTAAGTGAAACTAACTGAATTAAAACTGGAACTAAAATGAGACAATAACAATTGAAACTAAGTCAACCTCTAACTAAAAAGAGCATAAAAGGAAATGAAATAGTAATAGGAGTAACTAAAAACATGTTTCAAAAAGAAAACACAATTGATGTCACTGCATAAGAATAACAAATGAAACGTTCATTGAAGTAACTGAAACATATCAAGTACTAACTGAAACACAAATGATAGGTGTAAAGAAACAACAGTTGGTCTAACTAAAATAACCACAGCTTCATTTGCTACTTTTCAGTTTGTGTTTTTAATATTTCAGTTAGTATCATAATTATTTCATTTAGTATTTTATTTATTTCATTTACTCATAATATAATTTCATTTACTGATATAAACTAAGTCTTATTAATATTTCAGTTAGTCGTTTAAATATTTCAGTTAGTATCATGATTATTTCATTTAGTATTTTATATATTTCATTTACTGATATAAACTAAGTCTTTTTAATATTTCAGTTAGTTTTTGTTTAATATTTCAGTTAGTCTTATAATTCTTTCATTTCATGAGAATAAGCGATCTAAATGAAGTTCTAAAATGCAAGGACATACTCAGTTCACTGGCTACTTTTCAGTTAGTGTTTTTAATATTTCAGTAACTCTGATAATTCTTTCATTTCATTAGAATAAGTGAACCTAAGTGTCCTAAGTCAAGCTGTAACTAAAAAAAGAAATAAAGCAAATGAAAAAGAATGTTAAAAACCAAAATAAGGTCAAATAAAAAATAAATTTTTGCTTAAAAACCAAACAAAGAATAACTACAAGTAACTGAAACAATAGTGAAACTAAACAACAAGAAAATACAAGTAACTGAATTACAACTGGAACTAAATGAAACAATAGTGAAACTAACTGAATAAAATTGAGAAAATACAAGTAAATGAAACAAAACTCATTGTTAAAAATAGTAATCAATAAAACTAATACCAACTGACAAAACACTAAGAGTAACTGACAAAAAAATGGGACAAACTGAGATAATAATTCATAATATAAGAACTTCCATTCAAAGCAAAAAATATTACAAACTAATTCTAATTCCAGTTCAAGCATAAACAACAAAAACAAAAAAAACTAACTGATTACAAAACCTAAAATCTACCATTTCTCAGAATACTCTAAAGAGTAGGATCATTGACAAACGATCTGAAAACACTCTCACTATTACCCAACAACTCAAGCCTCTGAGCCCTTGAGCGACTCCTTTCTTCAATGGCCTCCTCCGTAGCCTCCCAAGTGTTGTGAAGGTTTGGGAAACGACGGTTGTAAGCATCCTAACAAGCGTAAACTCCCTCGATGAAAGTTTGGTCCATGTCAAATTGAGTGAATTTCTTCACTTGCAATTCGTTGAGACATTGAGTCCTTTCCAACGTCAGGACCCTATTTTCTGCTTCTAGATCCTTCATTTTGTTCTCCAGTTTTGTCACCCTCTGCGCTAATTGTTTTTGAACCCTTTCTCTCTCCCTTTCCTCTTCAAACTTCATTAGAAACTTGTCTTGTTCATCCATTCTCCTTTGTAGATAAATCAACTCTCTCTCTGACGCCATTTCAAAATTTCAAGTTATGAATTTGAAGTTTTTGAATAGGAATTAGAGGACTCAAATTTGTTTCAACTTCTGAAATTATATTGTAGGTAGAAAGAATGTAAACAGCATATATATATAGCCTTACAAAGATGCTTGGGAATATCAACAGAGTAATTATGATTAAATGCAATGTCATTAAAACGATTACTTTTAATAGGTGGTGTTTCATAAATAACGGTTCATTGTACAAGAATAAATAGGAACATTTTAAAAACCGTGAATTAAAAGACCATTTGAATTCAAACTAAAAAAGTACAAACTGAAAGCATTGGAATACCAATTGAAAACCAAAAAAGAACAACCTAAAATAAATTAAATACCAACTGAAAGCAGAAAAGGAACAAGCTGAAAGCATTGGAATACCAACTGAAACCAAGAAAGGAACAAACTGAAAACCATTATAGTACCAACTGAAACCAAGAAAAGAACAAACTGAAAGCATTAAAATACCAACTGAAACCAAGAAATTTAAATTGCACCTTTTCAGTTAGTCGTTTAAATATTTCATTTAGTCTTATAATTCTTTCAGATTCATTTCCGTTGCTGTTGGATTAGTTTCATTTAGTTGTATATTCCAGTTAATTAACTTCAGTTGCTGTTGGATTAGTTTCATTTAGCTGTATATTCCAGTCAGTTAACTTCATATTCTTCCGTTGCCTTAATTCACTTGAAAACGTATTCATTTTCTAATAAGCTCAAACTAATATAAGAATAATAGAATTAAAATATAATAACAACATATATTAATGAAATAAAAAATAAAAATTTAATAAACTGAAGACAAAAACAGATTTCATGAACCAAAATTAATAGTAATTGATTTATACTTGTAACTATACATGTATACTAACTGAAGAAAAGTATATATAAACTGAAACCAAATACAAACTAACTGAAGAATAGTATAGACTTGTAACTATACATGTATACTATACAATTAACCTAAGTTACAAATACTTGTAACTGTATATGTATAATATACAATTAACCTAAGTCTAAACAAATTCTCAAAAACTAATGATAGTTAAAATCTAGTAGTTTATTGACTCTTTGAGTATCATAACGATCAAGATTTAGCACCCTTTCAACTTCTTCTTCATGCTTCCTCCTTTGTTCAAGAATAGCCGGATCATTTGTAACACTACTCTTATCCTTTTTCAATAACAATTGATTAAGAGCCTTCTTATTTTTCTTCCTTATTTTCTGCTTTGCTAACAACTCCTCCTTCTTCTGTGACCAAAGCACACAATCACCCTTCAATTTATTTGCCAGCTTGTTCATAGGATAAGTTGCTAATCGATAAGGAAGCTTGCACCGTTGAAACTGTTTCACTCCTGCCTGAAAAGTAATAAACAAAAGAATGAGAAAAATGGTATCAATAAATATGTAACAATGGAATACCAACTAAAACCATAAAAGGACCAAATTGAAAAGAATTAAAAGAACAACTTAAACCAATAAAAGAACTAACTGAAAGCATTACAATAACAACTGAAACCAATAGAAGAACTAACTGAAAGCATTAAAATACCAACTGAAACCAAAAAAAGGAACAATTAAAGCTAAATTATACATGAAAAAGTTATTGGTTTGTCAAATAAATATAAAAGTTAAAGACACTAACTGATATAAACTAAGTTCTACATAAAAGCAGCAGTAGTGCAATTGGTTTTTTCAGTTAGTCTATTTAATATTTCAGTTAACTATAGAAGCAGTAGTAGTGCAATTGGTTTTTTCAGTTAGTCTTTTAAATATTTCAGTTAACTATAAATATAATACCTTGCCAAGTGAAACAATTGGACCGTCTGGCACACCTTCGCCATCATATAGCTCCATTCCCTTGATCGCATACACACCACAATCATGAACATTCTTGTTACTCCTCCATAAAAAATAGGAAAAATTGCATATTACCACCTTTTGTGTACCACTTTTTGTAAATTACCACCTTGATTTTTTTTTTTTTTAAATTACCACCTTTTGGTTACAAAAATTCATAAATTCCCACCACATAACGGATTCCGTCATGTTTACCGTTATGTGGGGTCCACATTTCTCTCTCTAATTTTCCACCATCCTCTCCCCCAACAAACCAGCCCTAACCACCAGATACACCACCCTCACCGGCCACCGCACACCCAGATACTTCACCCACCACAACACCCACCTCCTATTTCGTTAGCCACCACAACAACAACCCACTCCGGTAACACCAACCGAACATCATAGCTACTCCTCTGTCTCTTACTCCCCTCTCTCTACTCTATTGTTGTTACCGGAGTTTGGTGTTAAGTTATTTTTTTCCAAGTTGAGGGCTCTGCTTCCTGCTGCCAAACTTGGAAAACTGAAGGCTTTGTGCATGTCTTTTAAGGTATCTTCGTATATATCCTATCCGTTATTGTCCAGTATTTTCCACGGAATAGATAACAACTAACTGTTAAGATTGATTCGATCAGAAATAAAAAGAACTGTTAAGATTGATTAGTTTTGATGGTTATAGGCGGTACTTGATCTTCAATGACATCTTTACTTATTACACATTTGCATTATAAACAAGCAACAACTTTGGTTATAAGCTGTTATGGTGAATTTCAGTTTTATGATTATAGGTGGCACTTGATCTTAAACGATATCTGTAATTATTACACAATTACATTATAATCAGGCAACAATAGCTTTGATTGTGGCTGGTATTTTAAATCTGTATTTCTATGTGGTGGGATAAACTATATCCCACCACTTTATGTCAGGCAACGATATCTAACGGAGTGGGTTGTTGTTGTGGTGGCTAACGAAATAGGAGGTTGGTGTTGTGGTGGGTGAAGTATCTGGGTGTGCGGTGGCCGGTGAGGGTGGTGTATCTGGTGGTTAGGGCTGGTTTGTTGGGGGAGAGGATGGTGGAAAATTAGGAGAGAGAAAATGTGGACCCCACATAACGGTAAACATGACGGAATCCGTTATGTGGTGGGAATTTATGAATTTTTGTAACCAAAAGGTGGTAATTTAAAAAAAAAAAATCAAGGTGGTAATTTACAAAAAGTGGTACAAAAAGGTGGTAATATGCAATTTTTCCTAAAAAATAAGGTGTCACCCTCTCCCAATGTTGCATTTGATGAAAATCACGACACCCCATTTGAAACATCATGAAGGACTTAAAGATACGACACTGCATAAAAACTAGACGAGTAAAAAACTTTTGAAAGACAACCAAAAGAACAACAACAAAAAGGAAAAATAAAAGATAAGTACAAAAGTATCGACACCATTATATAACTTCACATTCTTATTATCAACGTAACGATATCTGTCAAACTCATTGTTGTCACTTCGGTTATCAATATTTTCAATGTTTTTCTCCTTCCTCTTGATGACCAAAACAGTATAATGATTGTCCTTGTGAACAGGAACAAATATCTGCCAAATTGAAAGTAAAATGAGAACAAAAAGCAAATTAGAACAAAAATTTATTTTCATAAAAGCAAAAATGCAAAAAGTCAAAGCAACTGAACGAAACATATCATTAACTAAAAGAAAAATGAAACTAACTGAAACAGAAGATATCACTAACTGAAACTTAAATAACACCAGCTGAAACCATGGCAACACCAACTGAAACTAAATTAAAAGCAACTGAATAAAACAGAAAAGTACATGAAAAAATAAAAAGAGGAAAACAAACTAAAATAAACAACAACAAAACAAACAGACAATGAAGAACGAACTTAAACTAACTAAAAACATATAAATGAAACAACAAAAAATATAATAGTAAAGTAAAGAATAATCAATGAATTTGTACATACCAATTCAACTTCATAAATATCATTCTTTGGAAATGTTTTCACCCACGAAGAAATTGCATTGGTACAATTCTTCACAAACACCTCCTCTGGCCGAATAGATATCTTTGCCTTTTCAGGTTCCCACTTTGCCTTCTCAATAGCATGCTCTGGTGTGCCCTCGATATTTTTGAGGTCATACTCTTTTGACTTTCCATGCTCTTAAAATTATCCTCTTTAATCCTCTCCACAATTAACCAATTTATGAAGTTCTGAAGAAAAACGGAAACAACAAAAGAACATAATTAACCAAATGAAAATCCAGATCATTCAAATGAAAAAGAAAAATAGAACTAACTGAAACAAATATAAAACAAACTGAAAGCAAAACTAAACCCATAAAGACTACAACTGACAATAACAGAGCATTAACTGAGGCAAACACATAACAGACTGAAAAAGTGAAAAAAATTACACCACAGAAAGAGAATATGATAGAAACAACACACAAATATAAGTAAAAGAAAAGCACAGAAAAACTTACAAAGGCATCAAATCCATATAAAATCTCCTTGTTACTGAAGGGCTCTTTTCCTCATTTCTATTGAATATGTAAGCACAAGCTCCAAACACTGACCCACTTATCCAAGAACCAGGCGACATACTCCAGAAGTCAAACTTTCTCATTTCCACAAACTTGAAAAGTAACATCATTCTCAAAATCAAGAAGAACCTCATTATTAATGCGATATTCCAAGTCAAAGTTCTTGCTTTTAAGAGGACTAGAATCTGGATTCAATGACAACTTTGACACATCGGCATACTCATCATAAAACAAGTAATCCACTAACCAAGTCTCTTCAGTGCTCAAATCTTCTACATATTTATTTTTTGGACTGAAGAATTCTTATAAGAAATACATCATGATTGTTCAGTGGATATGCTTGCAATGGAGGTGAACCCTGCTGAACATGAGAGGAAGAAGGAATCCCTTGAACAACGTCATCCTTTGTAGTACTTGTACCAGCAAAACCCTCATCACAATCTTGTTTAATATTCTTCACAAGCTTATCCAGATCTAATTCCTCATCGTTCTCTTCTGAATCATCATCGACAATTATTGGCTCAAATTTCTTTCCTGAAGACTTCCTTCTATCTTTGACTCAGCATTAAAATCTGGTGCGCTCAAAGGGATCTTGTACTGTGGTATATTCACCCACTTAAGGAAAGACTTTCAGAAACCAAGGAATATGAGCCATGATCCTATCATACATAAAAAAATAATATATTAATAAACAACAAAACAACTAAAATACTATAAAAGAACAAGTAACTGAAACCCCAAAAAAGGACCAACTGAAAGGAGAATAAAAGTACCAGAAACATAATAAGCAACAACTAAAAAATAACAAACAAGTAACTGAAACCCTAAGAAAAGCACCAACTGAAAGGAGAATGAAAGCACCTGAAACATATTAAGCAACAACTGAAAATAACAAATAAGTAACTGAAACCCTAAGAAAAGCACAAACTGAAAGGAGAAT